>WOGR01010253.1:0-10995 GCA_015342045.1 Leptinotarsa lineolata
AACACCGCCGTGTATAGCGTCGTCCAACCGCTTTCCGAATCGGAAGGGCAAAATCCCGGCCTTGCGGTTCGGAGAATTGAACGGCGTGTACACAAGATGGAGGCTAAGATCACGTCGGCGAGACAACACGCGTCTCGTATCCAATGTGTGATGGACTACAGGGCGGCCAATAGGCCTTTCACGCCCGCAGTGCGGCGAATAGCCGCCAACTTGAGGCGTATCCATCACACTTTAAGTCAAGGCGAGCGAGAAGTATCGCGGAGAACTTTAAGTTCGCTTCTGATCGAAAGCTTTATCAGGGCCTATAATTTATTAATTGTGGATTTTTCTGTCTTTGAAATATACTAAAAATTATACTAACAGTAAAAATGAGTAGAAGCCAATGAATCGAACATATAAATTGGTGAAAAAAAGTAAAACATCTGTAGGATTTTTTTTGTTTGACAAATGTCATACCTTCACATAAATGTAATTTTTCAATGGGCATGATGATTTAAGATAATCTTCAACCCTGAAGAGAAAGTATTAATTGATATCCCTACACCATAGGATATTAATATGTTCTTGGTGTAGTTCCAGTAAGTTACTATATGTATTGCTAATATTATCAATGTCAGTTTTCTTATTCAAACAATCAGAAGACGTATTAATTCCAACCATTTCAAGAAACAGGCGTTTGGGAATAATTTTTCTGTATGTAAAACTTTGATATTAGAGTAATTTGGTTTATGTCCTGTTTCTATAGAGATCTATTGAGTTTTATATCACTTTTATGTGATGTTATTCTATCATTAAGAATTCTAGACGTTGTTCCAATATAATCTAAGTTACAATTGTCACAAGGAATGTTATAAATCACATTTGACTTTTTTGTGGTATCCGTTTCATTTTTTAATTTAGTATTCAAATTCTCTATAGATTCAATATTTTTTGGCATATTTTAATATTTTGTTCATTATGAAAAAGTTTTATATTTGAAGGTAAATTTCCAAGATCGGGTATAGATTTCTGAAGAAAATTGATAGGTGAAATGTCGTTACATGAATTTCTGTTGATTATATCAGAATTTGTATTACTGCCAATATTGAAAATTATTTTATTGGAAAGTTTTCTGGAATGAGAATTTTCGATCAATATGTCTCTGAGAAGTCTGAGATTTTTTTTTGCTTGAGGGAAGGGTGTACTCATTTTTCTATTATTTGTGTCAAACAGAGTACTTAATTGATTTCAACTGATTTTTTATGAAAAGAATAGTAATTGATATATTTTCCTGAATTAGTTGGTTTGATATACCAATCAGTAATCAAAGAATTGTCAGTTTTACGGATAACTCTTGTATCAAGGAAAGGAAGGGTGTGATTATTCTCTATTTCGATAGTGAATTGTGATATTTGATCATATCTATTGACAACATCAAGAATTTCATGAGATTTGCCTTAAGGTATTGCACAAATGACATCGTCTACGTATTTCTTCAAAAAATGAATTTCAAAACTTAATTTAGGAAGTATGTTTTCAAAAAGATCGTCCATTACGTATTGAGCTATAATAGGAGAAATAGTAGCTGCCATTGGTTTACCAAGAATTTGTTTATAGTATTTACCTTCAAAAGAAAAATAACTTGAGTTGAAGATGCAGATGATAATAATTTTCTCCACTAGATTCATAGGTATATTGCTGAAAAGTGAAATCACATCAAGGCTGATCAGCAAGCTAAGAAGGTCATGGAAGAATCAACAATGCTGTTTCCAACACCATAGTGTATTAAAAAGACGACTTGCATGAACCCCCGGCTCCAGAAATGTATGGATTGATCAAGCTCCACAAAAAAGGACATCCAGTCAGACCCGTAGTATCATCATTATAGATGCCCCAACCAGTAAGCTGTCAAAATTTTTGACTGCAAGATTCAGAGACCTCACGAAATTTATTCCTTTCAACACAGTTCTAAATTCAGTAGACCTCACTAACAAATTACCAAATTTGAATATCAAAAATACTATCAAACTAGTGTCGTTCGACGTAAAAAACATGTTTCCTAACATTCCAACAGGAGAATGTCTTTCCCTAGTGAAAGACACATTAGAGAAATGTGACACAAGCCCATATATAACTATTGAATTTTGCAATCTCTTGAATACATATCTGAAAGAAAACTTCAAATATATAATAATAAATTTTACCTACAAAACTCAGGTCTCTCTAGGGGCTCACCATTAAGCCCTATGATGGCAGACATTTTCATGGACACACTAGAAAATACCCTCATCCTTAATAACCCCCTTTCTCAAAAACATATTGTGTTTTGGTTCAGAAACGCTGATGATATATTAGTAGGATTTGATGGTTCAAACAGAAAAATTAATCAATTTCTAAACTTCCTTGATAGTCTGTATAACAAAATTGAATTCACAGTAGACATCGATCAAAACAAGGAGCCTGAATATTTCAAGAGTTGGTCTTCGATTCAATATGTACCGAAAAAACAGCTTCACAGCACACAAAATAACAACAGCTTTTATAAGTAATAATTATTTAGACAAGATTCTGTTCAATGCAAAACCCAAACGAGATAGAATGAAAAACTCAGCTATATATAGACTAGAGTGTGGTGAATGCTCTGCAGAATATATACAGGCCAAACCGGTAGAAATTTTGACGCAAGGCTTCGTGAACACGTCTGATTTGACAAAAAATCTACAATGTATGAACATCTTCAAGAATCAAAACACAAGATAAGTAAAAATAATCTCAAAATTCTACACATAAAGGAAAAAAATTAATTTGTTGGAAACCATGGAAATGAATAAAACACCTGAAATATATATCCCCCCTAAACGAGCAACTCGATTTATGTAGCTCTCCACTCTTGAAATAATAATTTTGACAACCCCGGTAATCTCTACAATCTCCAGTGTTGAATTTCATAGATGTTACCCTTATTCAATAACTACCTCGCTTTCTAGCCTACCTGTAATCCCATATAACCCAGTGTTCAGACTTCAAAACGTTAGTTTTTACTTGATGATGGGTAAGAACCCGAAACCCGTCGTTAGAACAAAATACCTAGTGGACATTAAACAAAAAGTGTTTTCATTCATCTCTTTGACGTGATCATGAATTTCCACAAAACAAGCAAGTCATCAATAATACAAATTTTAAAGTGATTATTTCAAATTTGTACCTATTATAATAATGGAAAAATTGATTGAAATAGTTTAGAAATGTTTTTTGTTTACATGGACTTATTTCAGTAGAACCTACAAATATTAAATGAAGAATAATTGTGGTTATGTTAACATGACAGACACTTTTCTCAGATAAACTCTTAGTTACTTGTTTGCATATTTGCAGAACTGGCAACAAACTGGATTTGACATTTGTTGAATAATATATTTACATCATTTACCATGCGTTCCACTAAGCGCTCACAACGATCAAAATGCTCCTTCAACCGTTCCACATAACGATCGCGGTCGTTGTAATCGCGGCGAAAACGTCACTCATGACGTCATTACTTTCGCTCACGACAAGCTCACAACGACCCATCTCAGGAGGTGGGTCGAAGTGGACGTAAATAATATCTGTCATGCATAATTCATTTCTAATTTCTTAACTTATTCCATTTTTTAACGTCATAAGTAATCAATGGAATGATTACTTACACATAATGCAGTAAATTTAAAACAAGTATAGGTATATTTGGAGAAGAATCTAATTTAAGTGTTCAATTAGACATATTTCCAAAACGTACATTGTAATACGCACTGAACTTTTATATATACAGTTCAGTGGTAATACGTGATAGAAAATCGTGTACCTGAAATGACTTTTGAATTCTTCATCTGAATAACGATAAAATATATTCTCATAATCAATAATACCTATATGGGCCTAAGTTTTCGGTTTTCATGATTATTATTTTATAAAGTTACAATCCACTCTTCATCTGATCTAGATGAATTAGTTTCTGGAGCACTATTGCGACGTATCATTAAATATCCAATTGCCGTAAAAGACATTTTGATTACATTCAAAATCAATTTGTTCAATGACTTCACTGAAATTATATATTAAAATTAAATTATACTTCTCTTTTGATATAAATGAAGTTAGCTTGCAATTATTGAAACTTATTTTCAAGGATTACGTAAGCTTCTTGAAACATTTATGTACTTTATTTTTTCGCCATTTGTAGAGTTTACATGAACGCCCAAAACGCTCCATAATACATTTCAATTGAGTTTACAGCAGTAACGCTCGCAAGCCAGTGGAACGGGAAAAACTGCGGTCGTGAGCGTGATCGTTGTGAGCGCTTAGTGGAACCCGCCCTCTGACCTTACATAAGAAACAATATTCTGTGATTTGTAGATCAATTTCGAAAAAGTAGGAAGTTTAAGGTTGTTGGCATATTAGTTTCAAACAGGTGTAGAGCCTAGCTTCCTTACCCTTACGGCTGTCGATGTCAGAAGGACAAATGGGTATGTGGACTGAGTCGAGGGAGTTCATGACGGCAAGATGGTCCTTACGGGCATCTGTGCCGCCCTTCACGCGGTTACCCCTACCTGGCTGGGGTGGGAGGGATGAAGATGTTATTCACCCTTCAACGAAGGATATGAGAGCCTCATTCGACATAGTGTCTGGGCCTTCTATATCGAGAGAGGTCATCTACAGCGTAATCTATAGCTTCCCTGACTAACGAAAAGTTTAAAGTCATTGAAATTCTCTACACGGCCATTGTCTAATGATTTATAGACAATGACACTGCTAAGATTACCTACTGCCATCTTTCTCCTATAATGATAAACTCAAACTGCAAACCTAATGTAGTGGTTTCCTTTTTTTGCCTCTATTATTTCATATTAACCGTTACATGGCAGCACTGGGTGATGTCACGTTATGTTGATGCGCAAAACAAAACGAAATACCGAAACAGTTTTTTATGAAGGTGTGAGAAGTAGTGGAGTTGTGCAGTGTTAATAGAGTTGTTATGTTCTGTGTGGAAAATCGAGGAAACTAATCGTTTCGTACGAAAATAGTTTTGGGTGAGTGAAGTGAGAAATTCCAGTGTGTTTTGTTTTATTGACTTACCTATTCACTAAATGATTTGGTAACTTTGACCTTGCCCTTGTAAGCTATTATACCTTTCGTATTTGTTAGGAAGTCCTAGTTCAGGTTCAATACACGTAAAAAGATCTTCAGTGAAAATGTTAGTGAAAACCTATTTGATTCCTAGTTTATAAACAAGATCTCCCTACCTCTAGTGGAGAATTGTAGTAAATATTTGTCATTTGAGTTACAAATAGAATAAATAAATTATTTATTAACGTTAGAAACGAAGCACTTGCAAATAATGTTTGCCTAATCACTTCAGAAAGAATTCCAGTAGTCAATTTTTTGTGGAGTTGCCAGTTCATGCAATTCCGAGACCAATTAACAGAGTCCTATCTCAACTATTGCCAAGGATGTTTTCGAAAACTAGGTGGTGTTTCTAGCTTAGAGGGAATTCTAATAGGAAATTCAATAATAGTCAATTTTTTGTGGTTATTTTCTGGGACTATGTATGTTTTATATCATCTAACTACTTATAATCGGGAATAAATCCAGATATTCAAATTATTATATTTTCGATTTGAATAAAAGGTGTGTTTTGAAGTTCAGGTATGAACAGTTGAGGTACCTACCTAATGAATTCTACAGTAAGGTAGTACCAGGAAGCAAAAACAATAAAATGAATTACAATCAGAAAAGATCACACCAAGGATTTACACAGAGTTCTAAAGAGTGGTTTGCTGGTCATATATGATTGTTATCAATAATTTTCAAATTACCTACATTTACTGTCATTTTAATCCCTATGCAGTGATCAGCTGCTATAGAATATCTGAAATCAAGAAAAACACATTTCGTCTCAATTTTTGAGATTGCCTTGTAGCCTAGTTTTCAATCAATTTGCACAACTCTTCAATCAAAAATAATGCAAGATATTGAAAAGATGTTTTGTCATATTTAGTCAAAACATCACGAAGGTTCTTGACTTACTGAATGTGGAAATCCGGTGTAAGTGTTTCTTAAGTAATGAAACATTAAAAACATACAAACCGTGCAATTATTTTTAATGTTTGAAATATCGTCCATTATCATACAAACAGTACCTAATAAAATATTCTCTTAAACTGTTATTTCACGTTTCCTTTACCTGAATATCTCTACTCGTCAGTGTACATCTCTCCAATTCTTTCAAAGCCGGTCTTTCATAAATATTCGATTTGAGATGCACTTTTAGAAATGAATCTGCAAGTGTAAGTATCTGAGGGTATTCAGTCGTTAGTTACAAATTTGAAGACCAGTATTATATGTCTCAACGGGTGTGAAGTTATCCACCTCCAGAAAGTACACCGATCCTCGCACCGATCATCTTTCAATAAAATATCTATGCCTATGGATTCACCCCCCCGTTAAGCAAGCAGAATCACTTTGAATTTCCATGTTGATTTACAGGCCATAATTTTAGGTTATTGTATTTTCCAGAATTTTTTGGTCTTCATTTAATGAAGATATCGTGGGTTCTATTAGCTTAACGTTAATCTAGCAGAACCCAACTACAGAAAAAAGCATTTTCGTGAATCAGAATATGTTATAATTTTAGGCTTATTTTTGGCCTATTGCCAACTATCGCCTATTTTCTATGCATTGTTTTTTAAAAAATGTGGGTTCTGCTAGTGTAACTGACAAGCTGGCAGAACCAAATCAAAATACTTCACTTTTTGGAAAATTTCAATTTGCAATAATTTTAGGCCCATTTTAGGGTCTTTCACTACCGTATTAAATATTTTTTGCTCCTCGTTTGAATTAAATATTTGGGTGATTACACGCGATAAAGACCAGAAATATTTTTTCAAAAATATTCTTCAACTATATGTGAGAAAGAAATATACTGAGTATTTTAGGCACTAAATCGCCCTTATTCCGTGAGTTATTTAAAAAAAATCGGTGGGTTCTGCTAGCTTTACGGTTGAAGTGGCAAAATCAAATGGAAATCCTTCATTTTTGGAATTCTTTACCTTACAAAAAATTTGGGCTTATATTAGGCATCTTCATTACGATATTGAATATTTCTTGCTTCTCGTTTGAATTGAATATTTGGGTGAATAGTTCAAACATACTTGGAAAGTCACCAATGGATGGGAATAGAAGCCTTACAGGAGCCTCCCATATTCAAAGAACATTCTCAAACAATTATTTCCTCAACTACCGTGTGTGTTTGATATATTGTGTCCAAAATATTCAGTACAAACAAGGAACAACAATTTGCTCATAAGCGTAATGAAGGAGCCTAAACTGAGCCTTGAATTATTGTAAGATCAAATTCTAAAACTGAAGGATTTTGATTTGGTTCTGCCAGCTCAACCTCAAAGGAAGTACAACCCACTAGTTAAAAAAACAACAAATGGAGAATCGGGGATGGGGGGTTGTTGTAGCCTGAAATGAGTCAAAAATTCTCAATACTTTTTCTTTCTCACAGTTCAAGAATGTTTTCAAAAAATTATTTTTGCTTTTATTGTACGTGTTTGAGGTAGTCACCCGACTATTGAATTTAATCTAGGAGCAAAAAATTATTCAACATCAAAATTTCTAAAAAGTGAAAGATTTCAATTTGGTTCTACCAGCTTAATGGTAAAGCTAGCAGAACCCAGTATTTTTTTGAACAACACATCAAAAGTCGGCGATAGGGGTCATAGAAGCCTAAAATGATCCAGTGACAGCTCATGCACTGGAGAACAGGGGAGGCTAAAGTCATAAAAACTATAATCAGTGTGAAGTCAGCCACGACTTCTAGCCATGGCTTTGTCGAAGTGTCGCGCAAAAACAGTCAGCGGCTCCCAAAATGGGAATCAAATTCCTGACCAGAGCAATGACTTCACTCAATTACCTCAAAGAAAAATCCAAAATTCCTTCAAATCATTCGTTAGTCGCGATTATTTTCATGCAATATATTCAATTTAGCATACAGAATAAAACCCATATAATGACATATTTGGCCGTATATAATAAGGTTAAAAGAAAAATCCATAATTTCTTGCAAGTATTTCTTGAATGGGAATTTTTTTCGTTAAATGTATTTAATTTGGCATACAGAATGAGTCGCATATGTTGAAATATTTTGCCGGCAGAAAAACAACCCCACACACCCTTATATGTTTTTAAAATGAAATTCAATAACTTCATCAAAATATTAGTGGATCGAATTTTTTTTGCATGATCACATCACTATGAGAGGTGCTGAGTGAGACCTATATCTCGAAATATTTTGCCGGGCAGGAAAACAAACTTAAACACACCCTTCTTTCAAAATAAAATTCAATAACTCCATCAAAGAATTCGTTGATGGGGATTTTTTCTGCATAATTACATACTATGAGAGGTACTGAGTGAAATCTATATCTCAAAATATTTTTCCGGGCAGAAAAAAACAACCCTCATACACCCTTATATGCTTTTAAAATAAAATTCAATATCTCCACCAAATTATTAGTGGATAGGGATTTTTTTGCATGATTACATCACTATGAAAGGTGTTGAATGAGACATATCTCGAAATATTTTGAGATATAGGTCTCACTCAGCACCTCTCATAGCGTGTTAATATGCAAAAAATTCCCCATCCACGAATATTCTGTGTGGGGCTAGTTTTTCTGTCCAGCAGAATACTTCAAGATTTAGGCCTCATTCTGCACCTCTCATAGTGATGTAATCCTGCAAAAAAATACCTATCCACTAATATTTTGATCGAGTTATTGCATTTTATTTTAAAAGCTTATAAGTGTGTGAGGGGGTACTTTTTCTGCCCGGCAAAATATTTTGAGATATACATCTTATCCAGCACCTCTCATAGTGATGTAATCATTCAAAAAAAATCCCCATCCACTTATAATTTGATGGAGTTATTGAATTTCATTTTAAAAGCATATAAGGTTGTGTGGGGGTAGTCTCACTCAGCACCTTTCATAACGTGTTATTATGCAAAAAATCCCCATCCAGGAATATTCTGATGGAGTTATATATAGGAGTCTGTAGGGGTAGTTTTTCTGCCCGGCAAATTATTTCGAGATATAGGTCTCATTCAGCACCTTTCATAGTGATGTAATCATGCAAAAAAATCCCCATCCACTTATAATTTGATGGAATTATTGAATTTCATTTTAAAAACATACAAGGGTGTGTAGTTGTAGTTTTTCTGCTTGGTTGAGATATAGGTCTCACTCAGCACCTCTCATAGCGTGTTAATATGCAAAAAAGTCCCCATCCACGAATATTCTGATGGGGTCATATATAGGGGTGTGTGGGGGTAGTTTTTCTGCCCGGCAAAATATATTGAGATATAGGTCTCATCCAGCACCTCTCATAGCGTGTTGATATGCAAAAAAAGTCCCCATCCACGAATATTCTGATGGAGTCATATATAGGGGTGTGTGGGGGGTAGTTTTTCTGCCTGGCAAAATATTTTGAGATATAGGTCTCACTCAGCACCTCTCATAACGTGTTATTATGCAAAAAAATCCCCATCCACGCATATTCTGATAGAGGAGTGTGTGAGGGTAGTTTTTCTGCCCAGTAAATTATCTCGAGATATAGGTCCCATTCAGCACCTTTCATTGTAATGTAATCATGCAAAAAAAAATCCCCATCCACTAATATTTTGATGGAGTTATTGCATTTTATTTTAAAAGCTTATAAGTGTGTGAGGGTTGTTTTTCTGCCCGGCAAAATATTTTCGGATATAGATCTCACTCAGCACCTCTCATAGTCTGTAATTATGCAAAAAAAATCCCCATCCACGAATATTCTGATGGAGTTATGTATAAGGGTGTGTGGGTGTAGTTTTTCTGTGCAGCAGAATATTTCAAGATATCGGTCTCACTCAGTACCTCTCATAGCGTGGTATTATGCAAAAAATCCCCATTAACGAATAATCTGATGGAGTGTGGGGGTAGTTTTCCTGTCCGGCAAAATATTTTGAGATATAGGTCTTATTCAGCACCTCTCATAGTGATGTAATCATGCAAAAATATCCCCATCCACTAATATTTTGATGGAGCTATTGCATTTCATTTTAAAAGCTTATAATTGTGTGAGGGGGTAGTTTTTATGCCCGGCAAAATTTTTTGAGATATAGATCTTATTCAGCACCTCTCATAGTGATGTAATCATGCAAAAAATCCCCATTCACTAATAATTTAATGGACTTTTATTTTTAAAGCATGTAAGGGTGTGGGAGGGTTGTTTTTCTGCCCGGCAAAATATTTTGGGATATAGATTTCACTCAGCACCTCTCATAGTATGTAATTATGCAAAAAAATCCCCATCCACGAATATTCTGATGGAGTTTTATGTAGGGGTATGTGGGGGTAGTTTTTTGCCCAGCAAAATATTTCGAGATATAGGTCTCATTCAGCAACTTTCATAGTAATGTAATCTTGCAAAAACATCCCCATCCACTAATATTTTGATGGAGTTATTGCGTTTCATTTTAAAAGCTTATAGGTATCTGAGGGGGTAGTTTGTCTGCCCGGAAAAAATATTTATTTATTAATTTATTTATTTATTTCATACACTATTCTGCAGGATGAACCCAACAACAATTGAGAGCAGGTAAAGATATTGTTTATGACTTTGAATAAAAAAAGAAGTGAATAATATTTACGCCTCACCTCGAGCAAGCAATTCATAATAAGGTATTCCTACAGTATGATACGCTCCTTCAAGTTTAAAAGACATATACTTCAAAAAGCGCCTCTGTAGAACTTCTGGTTGATTTGGTGAATTTCAGCAGTTCGGACTTCCATTGTCTAAAAATTTTTAAAATGATTTGAAATCCCTGAAATAAACAATACAATTGACTGTCATCACCCGAAGACGATTGTAGATACTAACAATCGAAACGTCGTGAAGTAACGTGGTTTGAAATCACTCAACTTTTAATCATATTAATTT
>WOGR01010254.1:0-10994 GCA_015342045.1 Leptinotarsa lineolata
CATATTTGCTTTGGTTAGATATAGAACCTCCTTCTGGTATCCGTCCTTCACCCAGTACACGGTTTCTCGAGATCATGCGAAGCAATGAAACGAATTAGATACGGTCTTACAATAATGGGGAAACAGAAGAAATCCTTAGAATCTGAATATTCTATTCTGAATTTTAGTAAACTAAATTCTGATGGAAATCATTTACATACAAAGGTAATGAATCTGCCAAATTAGGAAAATAAAGGAAATAATAATTTGATAGTATTCAACTATTTCAGCACTAGACTGAAAATTATCAAGAACAAATCGAAAATTTATTCATTAAAAGATTAAAAGGGAAGTACTAAATTAGATACCAATCGGTAATAATTTTTGATAGCTTGTCAATATGCTTTGAAGGTAATGAGAAAAAATATATATTGACTTCAATCAATCAAGGGTGGCAAATCCTTCTAACAAAAAGAATGCCAGATAAGTAATGAAATAAAAGTGCATATACTCAAAAAGAATGATATCTGGTTGACCTTGTAATCTATAGTTAATTACAATAAAATGGAGGGATTGAGTATTATTATCAAAACAAAATTGAAAATGATCGAATATGATAAGTTCAGCACTCGGTTAACCAATTAGGCCAGAGAAACAAATTCTCTCAAGTTCGCATTCATTTCTCAAAGAGAAATCAATTTGACAGAAAGATCAGACAGAAAATGAATGCTTACCTGAGGAATTGTCCTGAAAAGGTACTGCCTGAATGTCACCAAGCAATCACTTATCAACTTCAATTCTCCTGTCCACTTCAAAAACTAGTAATAATAACCTCATTGCAGTAACAGGTACTCGAGGATGGTATTTCACAGTAATTATCAATTATTCAGCAGGTATCTGAAATTTTACCAAGCGTAGATACTGGTTTTTATACTTCAACGATGAATGAGGTATGCAAAGCCGATACTTCACTAGCTGTATTCAGTGCAAAAACTTAATTTTGTAAAAAAATATCACCACGGTAATTTCATGGGCTTTAGAAAAAATTCTGTGATCTCACTTCATTTAGACGATGACTTGAACTTATAAGAGTAAAAGAAAAATTAATAGGCTAACCTAAAAAAAGCATACGTTACAGAATTTCTTCTCAGAACAATTCTATCCGAAAGTATCTCAAGGAATAGGTGATTTGGTATATTACCAATCTTAACACCACTCTAAATTTTATCGATGACTGAATGAAGCTAGCATAACATAAACTGAAATTTATAACCTCCAATCACATGCAGCGTAATTATCACAAATTACGTAATTAAACGGATTTCTATTACTGAATAGCAAAATTCGGGAGGGGCAAAAGATATAATCAAACCGATCTCATCAAATTTACTATGAATAAAGATAATAGAAACAAAAGGTCAAAACGTACCAGATATCAACCGTTCTAGCCAAATACTCAAAGGAAAGAGAGCTTCCAATCGTTTCCGTCGAATAACGAACAGACTGGGTTTTTGCGTTCCATCAGGTACCGGCAGCAGTGACTATAATACCGGTTACGGAGTATAAAGATGGTCGAAATTGTGAAGATTGAACTTTTGGTGTTATAGATAACATTTGGAGTATATGAATGTAACGAAATATTCGTTACACCTTCAGTTTCATCTTACCTTCACTTTAAACAAACACTCAGTACATAAGATTGCAAATATGTGATGGAACTGACCGAAACTTGATGAAAGTCGTTTATGTATTCGAATATACTTCATCGTGAGATTTTCACTGGGCATTTTTCGGCCGTTGTTTGAAGAGGGTAGACTTGAACATGGTTTAACGGACAAATGATGAATTAGTCAAATTTATTAAAAACAATCAAGACAACACTTTAGTGTTGTATAAAAGATGACTTGTAGTTCTTGTCCAAAACTTTATATTGGCCAAACGGAGAGAAACTTTTCCCAAAGGTTGAAAGAACATAGGAGTTGTTTCTTGATTGTGAAGAACAATTCCACACACGCGAATCATCTTTTGACATAGAACCACAACCACAAATATGATGTATTGCATTCAGAAGATTTGAAACTGAATCTTTTAGGATGCTTAGAAATTAATATATTTAGGAATTCTGAAAATATACCAAATAACCAAATGGGATCAAATTTTTTCTCTCTTCTGAATCTGTTATTTCATTCCCATTCAATAAGTTGTTAAAACATGATTTATGATGTTTGAATTTTTAATCACTTTCTACTTAAACTCAGGCTAAATCATTGGTAGGTAGAAGGTCATTTGATTGTTATTATATAAAGCACAAATCGTAATAAGTTCATTACGTGTCTATAACGAGTCGTTAATATTTTTTTTATGATGTTCAAAAATGTTTAATTAGTTTTTATATGAACTCTGGTGGAACTATTAGTCATTACGTAGGTAGATAGTTATGTAAATCAAATTGTTAATCAGGTGAATTCAAATTTTTCCCAATAAAAATTCATTTATTCATCAATTCCGATTTTGTTCCCCCCATAGTAGAACTCTTCAGATATAATACACTAGTGCCAATCCTTGAAGCAATTCTAATATGCACTTTTTGGTATGTCCTTGAGCTCTCTCAACGATTCAGTTTTTATCTCCACAATCGTCACAAAACGCCGTTCTTCCATGAGTCTTTCAAATCTTGGGAACATGAAAATATCGCAGAGGCCGAATATGGTGAATACGGTGAGTGAGGCATGATTACGGTGTTGTTTTTGGCCAAAAAATTACGAAGAAGCAATGACGATCGAACAGTTATGTTATGACCCTTTCACTCCTGAGGCATGCTCATGTGAGGGTTATTTTGGTCATGCTCAAAATTTAAGAAAAAATTGCATGGCATCAGCCAACCGATATGCCGAGGATAGCAACTTCTCTGATAGTGATTCGATGATTCTCCATAACAGTTTTTTTACTTTTTCAACATTTTGTTGTTGATGTGCTGGGGCGTCTAGGGCGAACGTCGTCATACACAGTTAAGGGGGAAAGGACTTTTTACTTCCTCACTGTATCGTTTGAGCTTCTCTACCAGCTCATCCTCGAAGGATGAGCTGGAAGAGAAGGCCTTTCAAGTGGCTACGTTGCTCACCAGATTCGACAAAAATGTATTTTTTATGTGGGGCTACATTAAAGATCAAGTTTATAGAACAACCATATCTACAAAGGAGGATATGAAAGAATATGAAAGAAAGAATCAAGGACGTATTCCAAAATATTCCAGTCAGCATGTTGAGGCGAGTTGATGAAGAATTCAAAAACCGAATACATAATTTTTTGGAAATAGCTGGTGGTCACTTTGAGGAGCCGTTATGAATTTCTTATATATTTTTTTGTAATCGTTTCAGTTATTCACTTTCATAAATTAAAAATATTTTTTCCGTTTACCAGCTGTCGTCCCCTTATGAACGTGGAGTCTAAACTTGTGCAAGCCAAGGATTAATGAGGTCTTAAGTTTGACATTTCGATTATGTTAAATTCCAGTAACAGTAACTAAGTATCAAAATCCTACCTGACCTAGACGTAAATAGAAAGACAATTTTTGACAAATTGAAAATTGAATTGTGAATTTCCCAAAAAATGTCAGTTTCAGAGACTATTTCAACTTATCCAGATTTGTAAGAATGAAATAGTTCTGAGAAATGGTGACATAACATAATGGGTGTTTCATTTAAAAAATCAAGTTATTCATATTCGAAGTTTGTCAAGTTAATGACTGTATATAAAATCTCCTGTTTGAGAAATGTAACTATCAATCCATACCAACATTTCAACTCACTCTTGGTGTTGCATGTCTCAAATAATTCTGCTTGAATTTCATCTATAAATATTTCATAATGGCATTTGTTTTAGTTGGTTTTTCCGAAGATTTTCTTTCTTTCAGCTTTAACTCCACAACGCCGCAAAATTTTCGAAAGAAGGAAATACCTCTTTATGTAAAACATTTTGCTCAGTTTAACAATGAAAAAATGTACAGGGGGGTTCATTCAAAGAAATGATGATTTGTATTGCTCTTCTTCAAAGGAACACTCTGTATATTCCAAAAGATTTTTGAACTGAGCAACAAAGTAAACCATATAAACATTTCATCATACTCCTCAATACAGGCGAGATACTGTACTTCTCCCCACTAATGAGCCACCCTCTATAATTTTCATTTTACCTGAAATACCAACGGATGGTCCCATCTGAATCGATCATTCTGTAGTAGTAGTTCACAAGTTGAAATTCACATTCAACCGACATAAAGCTCCTAACAAAATAAACCAAAGCTCATTGGATTCCTGATGACGTGTGATTCCACAGCACACAAAAATTGAAAATGTTATCAAGTTCTTTGATTAAATGGTAATTTTGTCAGGTTGAATATTATAAATGATATTTACTCACAAATTCATTGCACATAACGCTGGAAGGTACTTTGAATAAATATTTTGTATACAGATCACTGATTCATTATGGATTTTATTCAAACTAAATTCAAATAATTCAGTATGAAAAAAAAGATTTCGAATTTTTCTGAGAGTTTGTATAGGAAAATGATGTTAAACCCTGAACAACTTTTCGCAGTGACATTCTGAGGTATCATGAACCAAAAGGGTACATTACGCGAAAAGAAAATGGTTTTGGTTCCACCGTCACATAACGATTCGAAGACAAAATTGAATCAGATATATTTTTCAGGATTGTTGGCATTGGTCTACAGACTTGTATATCTAATGTTTCGTTTACAACTGCGTTAGAAATTATTAAAATTGATGGAGCAACGGACGAAGTGCTATTGTTATTATTGAATTACGGTAATCAGAATAAGTATTCAGAGTTCGCTTCAATACAATTCAATTCGAATTGATTCCATAGAATACAATTGGATTCAATTCAATTAAATTCATTTCATAAACAACACTTTACGAATTGATCTCCACAAACTTCATTTGAACAATATATCGCGACATTTTGCGACACCGAAATATGTCCTGTGGGGTTCAATAATTCTCTTAGACCCCACAGGACATATTTCGGTATATCTTTTTCGAAGCTCTGGACTATCAGATATATTTCTCATAGTCGTAGGGGGCTGTGGAGAATCATTCTTTAGAGTTGTAGGAGGCTGTAGAGAATATCATTCCTCAGAGCCGTAAGGGGCTGTGTGGCATGGTTGAGTTGTTAGAAATATCGTTATCACAGTAGCCTTTTTGAAAGTGAATTGCATACTACAATGAAAAATGAGAAATAGAAATTTTCTGTTTTTTACTTTTATTCGTAATCGAAGTTACTGCAGTTTCATCCTATAAGGACATTTTCGAACTTTTACATTAAGAAAAGTTTAATGCAAAAGTTTGGAAATGTCTTTATAGGACGAAACTGTAGTAACTTTATTTATGAATAAAAGTGGTAAAAAACGAAGAAAATTGCCATTTCTCATTTTTCATGATGATCTCTTACCATGTAGTAACGGCTACATACATCAATTTATTGAATACTACAAGTTCTGAGGCTACCTCTACAAGTAATCACTCGATCAAATCACCTGAGTCTGAGGTACCTCATCAATTATGATTACCCCAAGCATATTACATTAATAATAATACTTCATCGGTTAAAAACAATTCAATAATGGTGATCTATTCATATCCAGTTGGTCATTCATTAGAATGTAAAAATAGCTCATATGATGTTCATGGATACGATTTTCAAATGTTCTGCCAGTTTGACCAATATATACCTTCCACCCTTCAATTTATTTACACCTGGTTTCTTTACTAATTTTCCCAACGTATTACTTGTTCTATATGTAATTTTCATATCTCGTTTACTCAAAAATGAAGCCACTTTTTCTGTTGTTCCAAAATACGTTAAAACTCTATGATTTTGATTATCTAACTTATCAATAGGAAAAACGTCTCGAATCGCTTTTGCTTAGACTTTTTTGGAAAGTATTCTGTTTATTAATTCAGCTTTAAACCCATTGTTTACTGCAATTTGCTTTATGATATTGAGTTCTTCATTGAAATTATCTATTGAAATAGGAACACTGACATCTGTGAATCATGCTATTATAAGATACTACTTTGTGTTGATATGGATGGTAGAATGATAATGAGTAACATTCGTATAGGATAGTTTGTGATGGATTGAAAAATCATCTTTGTTGTTCTTTCTACTAATTGTTAAATCCAAGAAATTGAATGAGTTTGAGTTGTCTGCTTCAACATCGAATTTAATGTTTTCAGATTTTGTTAAAATCCCTACGAAAATTATTCAATTGTCTCTTAGTACCTGTGAAACATACCAAAACGACATCGACATCGACATATCTATGCCAATACAAGAAATTCTTAATCAAAGGATGTTTAAAAACTCTTGGTTATCCATGGAAATTTCCGCAATTAAGGGGCTCAACGGTTTTCCTATAAGTAAACCTTTTGAAGAGAAATAAATATTGTTGATATGTTATGTATGTCTCAATCAAAATTATTTTCAATCTAACAACAATATTTATTCCTCTTCAAAAGGTTTGATTATGGGAAATCCGTTAAGCTCCTTACTTGCGGAATTTTTTTATGGATGACCTAGAGAATTCAATTTTCAACATTTTTTGATTAAGAATTTCTTGTTTTGGCATAGATCTGTGGATGACGTTAATGTTGGGGGAAGGCATGCTGTAACGAACACTGTTTTTCTCCCTGAAAGTGATAATTATTTTTTGAAATTTAAGCTCCGTTAAGCTCCTTACTTGCAGAATTTTTTTATGGATGACCTAAGGAAGTCAATTTTTAAACATTTTTTTGATTAAGAATTTCATGTATTGGCATAGATCTGTGAATGACGTTAATGTTGGGGGAAGGCATGCTGTAACAAACACTGTTCTTCTCCCTGAAAGTGATAATTATTTTTCGAAATTCAATATTACCTTACTGAATTATATTGTGTATGAACTCATATTCTTTTTTCATACTAGTTTTTCTGGGTTTATAACCTTCCACAATGTGAAAAAATAAAAGGTAAATCAATAGAGAATCTGCTGAAGTGTTGCAAAGGTAAACTGAAAAGTTCACCCCGGAAAGTTACTGCGTAATATAAACTACTGGAAATTCCAATTAGTCAGTAACTTGTCATATTCATAAATTTTTGCCTACAAAGCTAAGAAAATTTAATATTAATATTTAGTTTCTTTAGTTGGTTAGCGTTTCGGAAAATAATCCCTTTCCGTTTTCAATACCTGTATTTACTATGAATATCCAGTTCGAAGGCATTCAACTTTTTGGATACCTAAGTGTTTGTGGCATTGAATTGAACCTGGTTACTTTCACCCCAATTCGAAATCACTTCTATGCAACTTCTTGCTGCCGGTGAAGATGTGCATCCGCAGCCGATGTCCTGGAGTTCAAATGGAATGACAAAAAAAAGTGTGCTGTCATCAGCACAGCAAAATATTGTATTCTTGGTTTTTCCAATAAGTCGCTGATATACAATGAAAAGAGTGTTGGAGACAATATGGATCCCTGGGGAATACAAGCGTCGATGGTGAAAGTATTTGAGAGAAATCCATTGACGGCCACCTACAGGGAACGTTTTTCCAGGAAGCTGAAGAGCCATACACAGATATGATCCGACAAGTTATAGAACCGAAATTTGGCCAGCAAACCCTCATGCCACACACGGTCAAAGGCCTTAGAAATATCCAGCGCAACAGCTCTTGACTCTCCATGTTTTTCCGTCGCGTTATTCCAAATATGGGTGATATACGATAGAAGGTCGCCTGTTGATCTTTGTTTCCAAAAGCCATATTGATGATCGCTCAAGATGTTGAAGCCTTCAAAATATTTAAAGATATGGTGGTTTACGGCTTTCTCCATGATTTTTGATATATTTATAAAAATTCGTATTAGGCTTCGACAAGTAAATAAACCATTAAATCCAAAACACCTACGATATCATAAAGTAATTCTCAGTAAGTAATTATTATTATTATTATTATATTTGATGAATGATATTTCAAATAATTCACACCGACAACTTTTTCGTAAACAATTAGGTCCATAAAATTTTATTGTTTTCAGAGTTGGTTGATCATTCGACTATAGAGAAAAATAATAAATTTTGTTTTTTGTATATTCAAACTCAACCTGTTATTACTAAGCCAAATTCCAATTAGTTTTAAATGATATGCGGCTTAGAGAAATGTCCCATTCCATGCGTTGCCTTGAAGTTTTTATCTTATTATTTACGTCACATATTATGTGTCCTTGGAAACGATTTATCATGCAAATATAATCAATTAGTGAGGATCCAAATGAGTTGATTAGTGGAAATTTTGAAAAACACAGATTAAAGTAAAGACAATATCGAGAGCTTTTGAACGACATGTCATTCGACTACCCATAATTGTCATGCTCGATTGGGAGTAGAAATGGTAGATTCAATCGTACCAGAAAAGAGTGCCCTTTCTCTCAATAAAATTCGACGAGTACGATTTTTTCTCAAATACTCACGTTGAAAACGGCTTCATAGGTTTTTGACATCTTTTTTATATTCTTATCATTTATTCGTCTCCAAAAGTGTTTCATCAAAAGGCGAATTTATTATAAGAAAATTACCAGCACCAATCATAACAACAAAATCAACTTTTCATAATATCATGGGAGAGCATTTCTGGTTTATGAAGTTTCATGTGGACAATGAAAAACGGTCGAAACACATTTGTTATATTTGTATAGAAGATATTCATGTAAAGTACCCAAGGTCTCATTAAATGGTAATTCGTTCAAGTAATTTTGAGTTACGATATCATTAACACGAGTTTTACGTCCCAGACGAACCCATTAGTGTGAAAATGACACAATTCCTATGAGTATTATCAAGAAATTATAATTTTGAGTTCGTTAGATATATAAGCGGTACAATAGTTTCACTAAGGTAGTGTTCGATATTAAAAAAACAGAAATCAGAGATTCATTATGAAAATATTTTTTTTCTTCATTTTAGTGGAATCATTATGGTGTGTTGTATGTGGGTATCAAATTTTGGTAGTACTTCCAACCTTCGGAAAAAGTCATCATTACATGGGAATGGCAATAGCTAGGAGCCTTGTGGAAAATGGAAATAATGTAACAGTGATAACTTCATTTAGGGAAAATACTGTTTTCAATGACGGCGAATACACAATAGTATTTCTGGAAGGATTTGTACAACAATTTTTTGAACTTTCGAATCAAGGTATGACCCCAAACATTCTTTACGATCGCACAAAATAAATGTTACTTTATTTCCCAATTGGCTTTAACATTTAGATGTACTATGTTGCTGATATATGGGGAAATGTAAAGAGAACCGAGTGCATAATTTTTTTTTTTATTGAGGAAGTATCTTCTATATAATGAAACAAAAAAACTAACGGAAGGAAGCACTTTCGGATATGTATGATATGCAGTAGTATATTTGCGAATCTTCTAGTTACAACTTTTTGAACACCGAAAGTTCTAGTTCGATTCTACTATATCTTGTACGAAATACAAAATTTGAAAATTTCAACTTTAGACATTTGTAGGATTTGTTATTTCAAATCTCAACTGGAAATTTCATTTATAAATTTGTAAATTCTACTTCAAAGTTGTAGTTTCGGCTTTCTATTGGTGAATTTAACTTTGAAATCATAATTTTGATTTCACACCGAGAATTTCGATTTCGAATTTGCAATTTTAGTCTTGAATTTATGAACCAAAGATGAAAATATAGTGCGTCTTCTTGACTCAATTTATCTACCCCCGGGAAACTCCACATTTTTCAGGTACGGAAACAGTAGTTGGTTTGAGCCGATTTCAGAGCCTCCTCCCACCACTTTCAACATTGAAATGACCTTCATGACGTCACAAGATGTCGCCAAGGTGACTTTGGAGGAGTGTTCTGTGTTCGATCTTGAACGACCTTGAATTACGTCATACGATGCATGCAAGTTGACTTTGAGGTAGTGTTTTGGATTTGACATTGAGTGACCTTCATTATTCACTCTCTATATTTTCATACGAAGAGGGTTTTGGATTGGGGTACTGTTTTAAGTTTGACATTGAATGACCTTCATTGAATCACGTGGCTATTTCGGAGATTCGTCTTCGAACGACCATCTGTAACCTAGAGATTAGGGGAGTAGATTGCATACACGGTAGAGTCAGAGTTTGACATTATCCCTCATGTGTACTCTGTACGAGTTTGTACAGAATAAACACACGTATGCTTTCTTCCTATACACTTCCTATATTTTCACGACCATAGTTGATTTTCGCGGCTCTATGACGTCACATAAAGTCGATAAGTTGACTTTGGAGAAGTGTTCCGAGTTGTACCTTGAACGACCTTGACTTACGTCACACGATGCATGCAAAGTGACTTTGAGGTGGTGTTTTGGGTTTAACCTTGAATGACCTTCATTATTTACTCTCTATATTTTCATATGAAGAGGGTTTTGGATTGGGGTAGTGTTTTAAGTTTGACAGTGAATGACCTTCATTGAATCACGTGGCTATTTCGGAGATTTGTCGTCGAACGACCATCTGCAACCTTGAGATTAGGGGAGTTGACTGCATACACGGTAGAGTCAGAGTTTGACATTATCCTACATATGTACTCTGTACGAGTTTGTACAGAATAATTACACGTATACTTTCCACGAAAATCTACCGACTGATGAGCGGTCCTTCCTCATCAATTTGAACGTTCCTCATCAGTTTGGACGGTATCCTTCGTGACAGAGAGTATACACGTCTACACTACGTGAAGTTCCAACGACCACTGCTTGCTCGTATCGCCTTCTGTCAGCGCATCAAGTTGGAATTGGTGGTGGGGGGGGGATTACCTGCGGTCGACACATCGAGTTGGCTTAGACTTCGAATGACCTTCACCTACTTCACACCCTTGAACTACATTACAAGGTGATGCAGGCAAGGTGACTTTGAGTTAGTGTTTTGGGTTTAACTTTGAATGACCTT
>WOGR01010255.1:0-10994 GCA_015342045.1 Leptinotarsa lineolata
TTTTCTTCTAAACCGTATATCTCCCGAATTCGTAGTTTCATGTTTCGGGAAAGATTCTGTAAAGTGACACGTTCTCGCATATGTGGTTCTATCAAGTCCATGGATAGTTTGCGCAGGAATTCTCTTCGAAGTATGGAAGCATCTGGGTTATCACAACAATATATCACTAGACTGTTGATTTCAGCGATGTTAAAAGTTGAATAAAAAACAACCATGGACCATCGCTGCGTGTTTTTGGCGCAGTTGTAGTTCGAGCACAATTGATCGACGATATCAACCCCACCTTTTGTATCATTATACATTGTAATGATTTCTGGTTTACAATTTTCTCCACTCTCGTGATCAATATTATCATCATGGTGTAGGCTGGATACTAATAATACGTTTTGATTTTTTTTGGGTAACAATGAAACCAGCGTACAATTTTCTCTGAATCCAAATATGCTTGACTTAAGGAAACTTTTGTCAAGTTTGGAGAACTCCACTGACAACTCTTTCTTATACTTTCTAATAGTGCCTACGATTGTCGAAATTTTTTTGAACAAACTGTTTACTGAACAAATGCTGGTGAACAAATTACCAATGTGAAAAATGAGAAATGGAAATTTTCTATGTTTTGTACCATTTTTATTCGTAACTAAAGTTAGTGCAGTTTCGTCCTATGAGGACATTTTCAAACTTTTTACATTAAAGTTTAATGTGAGAGTATAAGGTCTTCAAACTTCAAAAATTCACAAACTTCATAAATTCATGTTCACCACTAAGTAGAACTTCTGCAAACGACATTGTTTGCCGTTTAATAAAAACTGTGATGACTTTGGAAGTACAATATGAAATGAAAATCTTCGATATAACAAAAATTTTCAGTAGACAACAGCTTTATGACTTTCGAAATATACTTACTGATAATAGAAGAATCTGACCCTATCACACAGTGGACCAGTATTGCAAGTTCTGAAGTCTGGGTTGGGTGTTTTGTCATGAGAGAAAAAAATACACTCAAGTTGGGTACTCATTGGCGAGCCGAGCTGTTACAGCAACGGTTACTGTAACCAAAATTCATCAGTATGGACGCCTCAGAAACTCCACTTACGAGCGTACCTCGAGCCGCTCTTAGCGATCCAGAGATTGTCGGTTTTCAACCCGAACACAAAGAAGGTTTGTGGACAACATTGTCGCAGGTTCTTCAGTGATTACGTGTGAGTGTGCTCGAGCATAATGGCATAGTGGAGTGAAGAAAGAATATTGTGTTTAATTGAATCGTACAGAAATGGACCACCATCGTCGCAGACGTTTTTTCTCTTCCAATAAACTATCAATAAAAATATATGCTGCCCTAATAATAATTTCTTTGGAGACCGCCATTGCTCGTTTGAAATCTTCACGAACACTATGGCTCACGACGCGTTCGGGATAAGGAACTGGTGCACGTCTACACTGAAAAACGTTACAGTAACCGTTGTTGCAAAAGCTCGATTCGCCAATGAGTACCCGGCTTGATAATGAACAAGATTTGGTCTGGTCATTGTTGGTTTTTATCCAGAGTACTTTTAATCATACTTTGATTTTCTTTCACTTCTATTAAGGTTTATGAAATTTTTCAAATGAAACACCATCTACATTAGGTTTTCTTTTCATTCTACATGAAATTATCTATCTGTGGATATCAACATGTTAATTGTTATCCATAACAGTTCTTCAATCATTTTTATTTTTTGAATTATTTTCACAAATTTAACATTATTTCAATATATTTTATGAATTCCTTCATAAAATGTCTTCATTTTTTCATATCTCCCAGTGCACTAGCGGCAGTGCGATAAATCTCTGTTTTTACCTCCCCAATGAAAAAATTCATTAATGTTAGGTCCGGCGACCACGGCGGCTATCGCAACATCCGGTATATTTGTCTATGGAATTTTTGTTCAGGTTCTCCTTGAGATGCGATTGGTGCTTGACTGAAAAATAACTGAACAATATAAAAACAAATTCTGTAGGTTTTCTAATGGTTGAATAATTTTAGGGGGTGAAGATAATTCTGTTGTGAGTCAAACATTGGACTACAGCAACAGTACCGCTTTTGATGACAGTAACAGCGTGAACTCCTCCAATGTTCACATGGAACTTCTTTCCACCAGACAAGCTACTGGTTCAAACAACGCCAGTGTCCATAGTGACAGTGAGGATCTCCATACTTCTAGCTCTTTGAAAAATGAAAAGAAGAAGAAAGATAAGGTAATTCAGGTGACTGAACTAAATAGTTTGTCTAAAATTGTTAGCAAGTCATTATGCCGATAAACTTGAAGGAATTTACCAGTTTAAAGTACGAAGGTGGTTTGAAAAGTTTTGGACCTCAACATGAAGATAGCAGCACTCGTAAATAATAGCTAGTGAATTTCGTTGTTCATCTGTTGATAGTTATTCACCAAAGTTTCAGCGCAGTTGTTATGTAAAAGTTGTTTGAGTGAGTTGATGTGAGTGTTTTTATGAGAATGGACAAAGTCGAGTATCGAGCTGTCAATAAATATTTGTTTTTGAAGGGCAATACGCCTACGGAAATTAAAGTTGAGTTGGATTCTGTGTATGGGGACTCTAACCATCATTTACCACAGTTAAATTTTAGGCAGCTCAATTTAAACGTAACCGTAAGAGCTTAGGAAACGATGAACGTTCGTAACGTCCAAAAAATGGAACTACCGACGAAAACATCGCCAAAGTTCACCATATGCTGCTAAACGACCGCCGAATTGAAGTGAGAGAGATAGCAGAGGTTATGAACATGTCAAAAGAACGTGTTTGTCATATATTGAATCAACATTTAGGCATCAGAAAGCTTTTCGGGCGTTGGGTGCCGCGTTTGCACACGTTAGACCAATCACTTGCTTAAATGTAAATCTGAGTTTTGGCACCGTAAATCCGAGTTTTGGCACCGGAAATCAGAGTTTTGGCACCGGAAATCGAGTTTTGGCGCCGATTAATTACTGTAGATGAAACCTGGATAAACTATTATAAGCCCAAAACAAAAATACAGTCCAAACAGGGGGAACCGGTTCCAAAAAAGCAAAAATTGTTTTTTCGGCTGGGAAAGTGATGTGATCTGTATCTGTGGAGTAGGGAGGGCGAGTGTAGGCCCACAGCACTTAGGCCACATGTGACCCATTGTACATCTTTCCAAAGAGTTGTCCTCCTAGGTCATCGTCCATTCTGTCCTTTCCAGGACAGGCAGGTGTAGGCCAAGACTCGCCGAACACACACTCTCTTATTGACGATAACTCCATACATTCGCATAAGACATTGTTACAGTATGATTCCTCATAGAATGATTCTCTAGCTTTTGCACATAGACTGTAAACTAAATCAAAATACTCTCATTGCTACGGGCTTTTTCTGGCTCAAAAGGATTTCCAATATTTTAAAAGAGTTTATAAGTTGTTTCTCTAAAGGGGGAAAGCGTACCAAAATTGTATAGTGTTCTACAGAAAGCCAGTATTTAAGGTAGGGTAGAACACTGGTTAGCTCAGTAAAGACGGGTGGTTAGTGTTTCCAAAATAGTTCAATTAATGCACTTAATTCTTGGAAAAAGAGAGCGTCTATATTACGTTACTGTACTAACTTCATATACTAATACCTAGCCCTGTACGTACTAGGGGTTGAAACAGTTCTAATCTATTTATGTAAACTAGGTAGATAAAAATAACTAATAATAACTAGGCTGGTGGCGCAATTGCGTGTCAGAGGAAAACCATTACAGGAGCATACTACGATTCATCATTTGACAAGCTGAAGGCAGAGCTTGCGAAAAAACTGCTACATTTACAGAAAAATAAAATCCTGTTTCACCAAGACAACGCACCATCTCACACCTCATCGGTTGCCATGGCGAAAATCCACAAATTACGGTTTGAACTGCTTGACTACCCGCCTTACTCACCAAACCTAGCCCTGAGCGACTTCTTTTAGTTCCCTCATCTAAAAATTTGGGCTCGGAGGGAAGAAATTTTCGTCAAATAAGAAGGCAATCGCCTTCGTGAACAATTATTCTGCAGAGAAAACACCGAGTACTATTTGGACGGGTTACAGAAATGGGAGCATCGTTGAAAAAAGTGTAGAGTTAAAAGGAGACTATGTTGAAAAATACGGGTTGCAGAAGTACCGGCAGAAGTGAAAACTTGAATATTAAAGTTGTGTATTTTTGATATTTTGAAATGATTAGGGAATGATTTTGCACGAATTTCTTTAATCGTCAGTTTAAAGTACTATCATTTAGATTGTAAAATACAATATTCATTTATTGCACTATCGTACGCAAACATGACAATTCATATTACATTAAAACTTCAACACTTCAGAACCATTACAATTATTTTACATCAAAACGTTTATCTCTCCGAAAAATCCATCCATAATTTCAACCAACAACATCATCATTGCCAGAACCATCATCGCCAATCTCTACAACTGAGTCGAACCTATTTAAATGTCTAATAAAGATCGCATCAATAGTAATTTTGTATTTTGTTGTGCTAATATTGCGATCATTTGACATCGGTAAACCAAATTCATTTTTTAAAAGACAAACACACACGCACATTCGAGTGCGCCGCCTAAATGAAACAGCAGGCGCAGGCTTACATTTTCGCCGCACGGTAGAAAGACAGGGGGATACTTCCTCTCATACGCCGCGCTGGCGATCTTCTCTCCCTCCGTCTTACGAATTTTCGATCAGGTCACGTATCTTGACGTGAGTTTCACATTTTTTATCCATCACAAAAGTGCACAACGCCGCTAAAGAAATTTCCACTTCAAAAAATGAGAAAATGCCTTGTATCTTTGTTGGGTTGGAAATTTTTCAGACCACTCATGCAATTCAAAAATACTGCTACTTTGTTGGTAAAGATCTGTGGAGGAGATATGTATGATAAAGTCTGCAATAACTTTTGGATCATTCATATTAGGTTATCCTGTTATTTTGAAATATGTATGGGTTACGAAACCGTGAAACCCCCCTCATAATTGAAACTCAACCCTTTAGACCTTCTTGAAATTGAATCCAAAATTTTGTAATAATGATAAAGATTGTTTTTCAGACTGAAAAGAAAGCTAAGAAGAAGTCTAAAGACAAAGATAGGGAAAAACATAAGGATACAACAAAAGCAGACAGGAAACACAAACGTCAATCTCGGGACGAAACCACTTCCCACAGAGACGAATTGGAAGAGTTTTTGAACGGTCCAGCTGGTTCTCCCATAGAAACCGGCTACGAGGCCATTTAGCATTTCACCTGGCGTCATCGAAAACGAGTATAAATCGAATTTTTAACGTGACGCTTGCATTTTCCAAAGCTTACTATATATCTATATAAACCAGTTACTTAATTCGAGGAACGATTGAAATCAAAAGAGATTAGAGAAAGTAGGTTTATAAGTCTCTTGGTGGTGATACAGAATATGATTGTTGATGTTTTTCTGTGGTTTGTTGAAGAATAAAGATAGTGTTAGTCGAATAAATATTTTAGGAACATTAATGTCTGAAGCAAGTTTTCCAAATATTTTATAAAAAAAAGTGATATTTTAAAATGATCAATAAAATTTTCCCTTGCTATGGTTTTGTACTAGATAATTATTGATCGGTTAATGATTGAAAAAGAGTACTATAGAAATAAAGAGGAATGAAACTAGTTCTAGGATCGATTGTAACTGTACTTATAAAATTTTGGGCATGAATCCAAACTCGGTTAAGAAATTGAAATCTTTGGAATTTCAAAGCAAAAATATTGACATTTCTGATGAACCTATGAAATATTGAAGAGAAGCTCATTTCTATTATTTTACAAACTAACAGAGGTAATGAAATCCAAAATGTAAATCTGGTGAAAACTCATTATATTTTGACCCAACTGAATATATAAAATTTGTTTTTCAACGAATAAATCTAAACCAAAAAAAATACAGCTTGGTTCAAAAAATCAGTTTTTGTAGTTTTTGCAATTTTTATGAATTGCTTATTAACTACCTTTGCGAAAGAAAGGTTCTGGCTGTCTGTTTCTCCATCTTTATACAAAAAATGTGGGAATTTTCTAAAGATAGGAAGAAAGAAAATAATTTCAAAATAAACTTTTTACAAACCACGCATTCGAAAAACACTATTGTGATATTTTCACTTTCACAGTTATACAAAAAGTTACTTCTTTGCATGATCTACACAAATTGGTAAACACTTTATTTTGAAATTAATTGCTTTCTTTCTTTATTTGGAAGTGGAAAGCCAGAACCTTTCTTTCCCAAATACTAATCTTTCCTAGAAATATACCCCTTTCAATTTTTACTACTAGCTCCTTTTAAAGCAGTTGATAGTTCATTACAAATTATTATCTACATTACATAACATTGATTTAGTCCATGATAGCAAAAGATACAAATCAGAAACGAAATAATTCATCTGTCTAATTCGTGACAAGTATTTTTTTTTAATTTATCACGAGTGGGTTGGCTGAAAAAAGCCTGGCCAGACCGTGATTAATTGAAAATTCAAAGTTAACTTTACATTCATTCGTTTAATGAACAAATTTTATACCAATTGAAAGTATGGAGCCTATTGAAAATACAAGCTTAAGATTGGTTACTTCTTCCTGTTATAACTATTAGGCTGGCAGGTAACGGGTGATTTTTTCAGTGGTATAGGATTTGATTTTTAAAAAAACACAAAAAATTTGAAAAAATTGATGAAATCTTCATTGGAATCGATAGAACGATCAATACAATTTAATGTTTGAAGATGATTTCATGCAAATGTTGTCCGCGGAGAGAGTGTGCCAATTTTGGCACACTCTCTCTTCAAGATCACTTTAATAAGATGAATGAAAACACTTTTTTCATCTAATTTTCTCTACGTTTATTTGTTCTGACGACCGGTTTCAGGGTTTAGCCCATTATCAAGTAAAACTAACTAATAAACGTAGTGGAAATTGAAAAAAAAGTTTTTTCATTCATCTTATTAAAGTCCCCATTAGATATTATGCATTTGTGCCAACGCTTCTTCCAATTCTCGAAACATTTCTCAAAATTGATATTAGGAATTACCTTCAACGCGCTTTTAATATCATCTTTACTTGTTAAACGACGACCATTTGAATTTTTTTTACTTTTAGAAATAGGAGCTATTTCTGGTGAATATGGTGATTGGGGCATCGTTACAATATTGTTTTTTGACAAAAAGCAATGAAGTGTAAGCAAGTGCATTATTGTGGTGCAAAAGCCATTAATTGTTTTTGTACAAATCAAATTGCTTCACGAAAATCTTAAGGCAACTTCTCTGCGATTCGGTAATCATTCATAACCATTTCTTTCTCTTTTTCATCGGTTGTTGATATGCTGGGGCATCCAGGGCGTTCGTCGTCTTCAACGTTTTCGCGGCCATCTTGGAAACGCTTATACCACTAGTAAACTCTATTTTTGTTCATTGCAGACACACCATAGGTCTTAGTAAGCATTTCACACAAACATTTTTTTATACTTTATTTAATTTTTTAAGAAAAATTGATGAAACTACTCTGATCCATTTTTTTAAACGAAAATCGCCGAGTTCTTAAAAACACGTCTTATCTTAGCGTTTGCCACAAAGTAAAGAATGAATACATATGAACATTTTATCTTATTTTAGATGAATATATACCAACCAATATAATAACCAGGCCTCTCCTAACCCATGAACACACCTCATATAAACCGTTTTGTTTCTTGGAATAGAGGAAGGAACAGTTTAAGTTGATTTTAATGCCAAAATGAACGCTGTTTCATTGCAAACATGATGATATAGGGTTGCGAGCTTTAAAAAGCGAAATTTCATTGTAGAGTTGGGCGACAAAGAGGTCCAAACGAACTGTTCCGTATGATGGTCTCTTTCTTGGATGGAAGAGAGTATGCATTCTATTTGTGTAATGAGAAGGATAGCGATAGGCTGTTAAATACTGAGACCTGTTCATATCTGCCAACTCAATAGTTATGCCAGAAAGAAATAGCGAATCCAACATTCCTATATTATAAAGGCTTCATGCTTTCACAAGGAGTGAATGTTATAGATAGATGAGTATATTAATGATTCCATTATTGGTTTAATCCTGCTACTTAAGATTGCCTTATTTAATTATAATATTACAGATAACATATACTTTATCATTTTTTTTTATTCTAAGAGTTTCCATGAGTATGTAATACAGGCATTTGTTAGTCTAATGTTTTTACTATCATATGCTTGTTCGAAAGTGCATGATCTGTGTTTTAATTGTAAGATAAATTTAAAAAGGTAGATAAGGTTAAGTGTCCGTTATTTATTTACGTTTTATATTTTATATTTTGTTAATGAAGTGAGCATTAATAGCAGATATTGTTTTTTGTTTCCAAATTCCTGACATCTCCCGATTGAAGCAAAAGCTGACATAAATATGAAAATGACAACCACATGGAGTTTCTCCATTCGGAGAAACAAATCATCATCTGATGAATATATCTAATTTATAAAGGCGTACTGTTGCATCTTATTCATACCACTTTGATACGCATACTTATGTGGTGCGTATTCATATTCATTATTTGTAACAAAAGATCTGAACGTAACCACAAACACGTTACGGTATAGCGAGTGAAGACGGAATACTTTCACATTTTTATCTGTACCACTTTCATACCCTTAACCATACGGGCCAAACCCCTTTGGTCAATGTTTTGACGGATTGTAGTGACAAAATTTGATACATGTGTACATGTATCAAATGCAGCAGCATATCTTCATGCTGCTGCATTCGGAATAGTTTCGTACCTTGTTCGTTTTGAATGATTCATACGGCCACTTGGATAAGTGAAAGGAAATAACTTCACAGTCAGAGAATTAGGAATAAACTGCTTTCCAATCCCAACGGGTCTACATCCTACTGGTCGGTAGCTCAAGCTGTTAATCAAAACATCACAAAATCCACAATTCCAACCCTTAACACAAGCGGATGGTTCAATTGCAACCACAGCCATATTAAAGGCAAATCTAGCTGAACAATTTGCTTCCCACTCCACAGTCGATTTTCTGGGAAAGGCACCACCCACTATTCCCAAACTAGAATCTACAATGCCGTAAATAACTTTTCGACGTCTAGTCAGGTGAATTCTGAAACAGCTCAATATCAACAAGGCGTCTGGCCTTTCATCGTACTCAAAAAGTGCGCAAATGAACTCGCACCAGTATTTTGCAGACTTTTCAACCTGTCTTACAAAAAAGGTGTTTTTACTTCATGTTGGAAGATTGCTCGCGTTCGGCCTATTCCCAAAAAGGGCAAGAAGAATCTTCCAAATAACTGTAGACCAGTCGCTTTGCTATCAGTGATACCAAAAATCATGTAGAAAGCCGTAAACCACTATATCCTTAAATATTTGGGAGGCTTTAACATCTTAAGCGATCATCAATATGGCTTTCGGAAACAAAGATCAACAGGCGACCTTCTATCACCATATTTGTCACCATATATGTCACCTATATTTGGAATAGTCCAATCGAGCATAATGGAGAGTCCAGAGCTGTTGCGCTTGATATTTCTAAGGCCTTCGACCGTGTGTGGCATGAGGGTTTGCTGGCCAAACTTTGATGCCATGGCTTGCCGGATAATTTCTGTGTATGGCTGTTGAGCTTCCTGAAAAAGCGTTTTCTGCAAGTGGTCGTCGATGGATATCTCTTAAATAATTTTACTATCAACGCTGGTGTTTCCCAACCCTCTTTTTATTGTCTATCAACAACTTATTGGAAAAAACGAAAAATCCAATATATTGCTTTGCTGACGACAGCACACCTGCCTCGTCATTCCATTTGGATACCAGGACGTCGGTTGCGGATGCACATCTTCACCGGCAGCAGGAGATTGCATATCTTAATGAGGATCTATAAGTAACTTCGAATTGAGGTGAAGTAACCAGGTTCAATTCAATGCCACGAAAACCCAGGCATCGGTTTTCTCCAAAAAGATGAATATATATGAACCGGATTATAATGTCAGGACAGACAATTCCGCTTTCTGCTTCGAAAAGTTTGTTGGGGGTTAAAAAAGACACCAATATGCCTTGGCACAATCATGTTAATGGAATTGCAAAGGCTGCTTCTCAAAAGCTTGGAAAACTATTTCGAATCAGATAACTGTACACACCTCAGCAACTTTTGATGCTTTATAAAGCTCAGATCAGACCTTTGGAATATTGTTCTCATGTATGGAGCTCCGTCCCTAAGCATACCCTGAAGCTGATGGATTCCATCCAGAAAAGAACCATCCGGCTGATTGGAGACGCAAATATCACTTGCAATCTTAATAGTATGGAACATCGAAGAAAGGTTAGAGATGTGTCTCTCTTTTATATATACTTTCACGGGAAATGTTCAAGGGACTTGGCACATTTGATTCCACCAAGAGCGGCACATATCAGAAATACGCGACGGACTGTGGCTGCTCCTCGTTTCAAGGTTCAACTCAGTACACTTCGAACTTCACTGTTTAAAAAATCTCCCATTTGGAGAACTGTGTTCATGGGGAATAAACTTCCTGAGAACTTTTTTCCAAATGGATTTAATCTCCAACGATTCAAAACCAATTTGAATCAATATTTTCGCACAGGCATCGCCCTTAGAGCGCCTTTAAGTTCATCCTGTAATGCTTGTGTTATTTCCTAACAAAAAAACAACTCAAAATGCTTCCAGAAGAGAACCAATTCATCTCGCAATGAACAAAACGTGTACGGTGTATCATATGGATATGCGCCTTCGTACAGTGAGCTCTTCAAAACCATCTTTTACTTCTCAACAAATTGAAGAGGGTATTTTTGCGTGACTCGGTTTATTGTGGCTCACATCTATTCAAACTCGACCAAATAAACCCAGCTTCTTGACGAAGCCGATTAGTTTGTATGATGAGTGATCTTTCAGGTCAGATGGCAAGAGTGTGGTTCTACCAAACTCTGATTTGGTCC
>WOGR01010257.1:0-10994 GCA_015342045.1 Leptinotarsa lineolata
TTCCACTACAGGGTGAAGCTTGCATAACAATATGTTTTCCATCTATGGACCCTTTGCCGTTTGAATAGTTCCAAATATCTTCAAACTCTGTGGCAATATGAATCCACTCTACTTGAGAATTTGGCACCTTCAAAATACGGAGTATAACTGAATCGTTCATTTCAGACTCAGAAAACAGATGCTTTAGAGACAGAGCAGCAACAATCATCAGAAACGGGAAAAATATCGGTAAAGAATTATCAAAGAAAGAACCGGATTGTTCAAAAATAAGCCTAAAAATAAAAATTAAGGAGTCTGAAGAGGATGCCATTTTGGCTAAAGCTATGACAGTGTTGGTTAGATCTTCAGATAAATCAATTGGGTTGATGGAAATTTTCAATAATTATTTTTTTGTATTTCATAAACGTCTTTACGTTATCAAGATTGAGTTTTCTGAACAAACTGTTGGTGAAAAAATATCTTCTTTCCATATTTTCGAAAGAGTTGAACACCTGAAAAAATTATGATTTGTCTTGAATTCATTTCAGTCTGAAATTTAGTTTTCGATTTTTCACTGGAGAAGTTTGAAGTTAAAATTTTTGAAATTATTTTCATCATACCTTTCGAACTATTAGGTATTTTTCAATACGATCTCATATTTTCAAGAAGACTTTTCAAAGAGAAATCATATTTCGAGAAAAAAATTCAATGGTAAAAATCAGAGGAAAAAAATTGTTTCCGAATTTTGGTCCATCCAATTGTTATCAAATCACCATGCGATAATGGAAAAATATATTTCTCAAAAACTTCTGTAATAAAACAGATTATTCAAAAAAGTGTTTGTTGAAAATTGGGACGGTTGAATAGATCAACCTTCTGAGGTTATTTTTGGTATGACATCTGAACCATTCGATGTATACCCTAACATCACTATATTTTCGATGATATAATTTCAACGAACTCCAAATATGTAGAGAAATATATTTCATTCCATTTTGAAAACCAAATTTCAATACGCGACACATTGTAAAATATTCTTGAATGACTAAACGCACTGATATATGAAACAACTTTCGATAACTCCATTCATTCATCTCAAACTTCTAATGAAATTTTGATGTGGCACAAACTGTATATGACTGGATTGACTGAAAAATGGTATCGACTTCTTTCTCACTGATATCAGAGAGAATAATTCTTTGTACATTGAAGATAATGTCAGTAATTATTTGTGCCACAGGTTGTAAGGTCACTGGATATGATGACGAAGTGAAATTAAGTGTCTTCATTGGTCATACGATTTGACTGATATTTTTTGTGTAAACCTATATTCCAAAATGTACATTGAAGTTACCAGGCGATATTTTCAGCATTCACTTCATCAATACGGTGAGTATTCGAATGAAATCTAATTGAATTTTTCATTTTCGCAGAAAACTTATCTTTGAAATTTCTAAGATTTATATCTTCTGAACGATTGAAAAGATTTTCAAAGGTAAATACGCAATAAATTGTGAATTGAAATTGCGATGTAGCAGACATTCTGATTTACCTCAACTATAACTCGATTGAATATTTCATGAATGGTAATTTCTGGATGAGAAATAAATGTGTTTTTTTTTGTTTATGTAAATTTTCTATGTTGAGTAATTTCTCAATGTGAAATTTTCATTTCCATCCTCCTGATTTTTTCAATCACTGATTATACTGGAGTTGAAAAGAGTGATAATGATTGTACAGTGGCAATTATTAAAAAAATGTCAACATGCCTAATGTTTCCGTGATACATTATTGAATATGTTCATCTAGGGTTTAGATCATAATTGTACCAGACAAGTTTTGTACCATCAACATTTTTGTATTACATTTCTTGCAGTACATTTTATAAAAAAATATTACTTTGGACCATTTGACAGTAGTGTAAGATTGATAATCACATTCACTACTATTTTGTCAAGAACTTTATCAAACCTGGATAGATATCCTCTCTCTTTGAATTATGTTACGGAAACTTTTCATCAAGACACTATGATTAATATAGAAAATATTTAAATTGAGATATTTTCTATTCTGGGCTATTTTGATCAAATAATAGTAGGTATAATAACTATCGAATTCGATTCAGAGATTCTATTGAGTTAGTACGTGGGTTCCATAGTAAAATTCAACATATAACTCTGTCATCCATAGACCAAATAAACCCATAAATCTTCATGTCCATTCGTGCAAATAATTTTGGCTAATGAACCCTTCAAATTTCAACCACTTCCATTGTATTTTCAACAACCATCAAATAGGCTCGTAATAACGATATTGATGATCCCTCATCAAAATTTCAGGTGGGAAAAGCCAAACAATTTCAATCAAGTCCTCTTTAATCATTATTTCTCTTCTTTGAAACCGATAAGATTTTCCTCTCGAGCACATACTTTATTGTGCTCGACGGGTTAGACCTCGCAACCACAACCACTTAATTTCTCTTTTATATCTGAAGTTTCACCAGACTATGAAAATAGAACATGAAGAAAACACTCGTTCATTCCAGATTTCATTGTAAAATTCAGGCGTTCACGAAGCCGGAAAGTGCTGATTTCTCTTTCTAACGTCGATAAGTTGTTTAAGAAGTTCGTGCCGGATCGAACTTTATGTTATTAATCGAGTTTGAAGTCAATTTTAAGTTGATATAATTTTTCGCTATATGAATTTTCCACAATTGAACACTGTTTTATCTAACGGAAGTTGGTATAATTTTTCACTGTATGAATTTTTCACCATTGAACACTGTTTTATCTAACGGAAGAAGCTTTTCCGCATATCAAAAATATGAAAGTATGATGAAGCGAACCACGTTTTATCAAACAGGTTAACATCATCACAAAAAAATTTTCAGTAAAACCTTGACGTTCACTTCGAGAAATTGTATCTATCAGGGTTTCTCCACTGTTATAATTTGATTTTCGTCAAAATGAGAGGTGAAACTGGCATAGAATGAATCCGAAACATGCATTTTTCTCAAACACCAGAACTGCAATAATCTTTTTGACCGTCTGGTACCAATTTCAACAATTTCAGACAGTTACAATTCATTTTATGGCCGTTCTCCAAAGCGTATTGAGCGATACTACCAGCTTCGAAATCAAATATGTGTTGCGTTCTCTTTGAATCGAATTTCAATGGCTCGCTTAGTCTGGCCGCTATATTTCTTGTCACCGTCCACACAGCATATTTAAAATATCTTCGATTTTTAATTAAATTTTCAGAGTTACCTGAAACTTATTGAAGTGAGCATGACGTTTTGAATGCTACTTTCACTTTTTGAAAATATCATTTGATCCGTTAGTGTATCTTGGTTCATACAAAAGGAAAATAAACTTTGAATTCGCTTTCTGTAAAGTATAAGATTCACGAAGATTATCCCGGAATTTATGTTTCCCTATTATGTACTGTATTTGAAGAATACCCGTTGCTTTTAGCTGTGTCTCTAATGATATTTCTCTCAATATCACAGCTTGATTTACTCTAAGAGAACGTAAAACAAGCCCATAGGCTTGTTTTACGTTCGGACAAAAAAATAAAGACCTGTCATTTCATGTTGTCAGCTGTCAGGAGTATGTGAATTTCATCAGTTCGAACTTCCATTGTCTAATATTGTATAAAATGATTTGAAATCCCTGAAAAAAACAATACAATTGAAAATTAAAAGAGTAGCTAAAAATGGCAAATATATTAGGCAAAAAAATCTGAAAAGAATTCACAGTGAAATAAAATATCTCCATCTCGCAACTTCACAACTTTTATCAATTTTATAGGCGGGGTAACTCATGACAAAAACAACTGATCGCACTGACTTGCCAGGCTTGTGAATGTCTGGAAGACCGTATATTTCATGAACTGTAGGACTGGAAACCTGTATACTCCTGTTCTAATCCGGTGCGATCAAATTTTGTTTTTCACTACTGAAGCCATTTTTGACAATACGTTTCTTGTTAATCTATTATGAGGGCCGTTTTCAATTGAAATTTCAGTTCTCTCATAGAAATCTGACTTGTTCAATATCACAACTTCAATGCTTCTATCTGCTTTCAGACAAAAAACATTTTCCTTCTCCAAACTTTGGATGATATTTTCTTCTTTTGTATCACGGGAAACTTCCACAAGAGAATTTTCCGTGAGTTTCCACCCGAAATCATTGATGTTTGGCGGAGGTGAAAGTGTTCCCTGTTAGATATCAATAGAGACTATTTTTAGAGTGAAAAATTAGTTCTATCATCTCCTGAAGACGCCAACTCAGTGGATCAAACGCTCGCCGAGAAGGGTATTGCACTTCTGTTGTTTTGTCGCATTTAGTTTTCATTATATATTGAAGATATTCATAAATCATAATGTCACTGTATATTACAAAACAGAGTTATAAAACAGAAACTAGCGAAAAGATTTTTATACGGTTTTGCCCAGTGAACGGAATGTACAGAGCATTCACCGATGATGCTGCCTTGTCTTTTGAACTGCAACAAAACAATTCTCTTCGTATTTTTATTCTTTTATGGGTCTACAGAAAAGTCTGGAATTAATTAATTTTTTTCTCAAGGACAATAATACACAAGTACCACAAGAAAATCCTTGAGGCGTTCTGAGATCGGTGCCTGTGCGAAAGTAGCGAATAACATTAGTTTCGAAATGCTGGTCACTTGCAGGGAACGTTCTTCCAGGAAGCTGGAGAGTTATACACCAAAATGATCCGACAAACCATAGCATCGAAGTTTGGCCAGCGAACTCTCAAGCCACACACAGTCAAAAGCCTTAGAAATATCAAGCGCAACAGCTCTTGACTCTCGAGGTTTCTCGATTGCGATATTACATACGATAGAAGATCGCCTGTTGTTCTTTTTTTCTGAAAGCCATATTAATGATTGCTCAAAATGTTAAAGGCTTCCAAATATTTGAGGATATGGTGGTTCACGGCCTACTCTATGATTTTTGATATCACTGATAGTGAAGCGATTGATATACAGTTATTTGAAAATTTTTCTTGTCCTTTTTGGGAATAGGCTGAACGTGAGCAATCTTCCAAGAAGAACGAAAACCCCCAATCTTTTGAGACAAGTTGAAAAGTCTGCAAAATACTGGTGCGAGTTCATTGGCGTACTTCTCAAATACGATGATGCGCACTTCATCAGAACCAGACACCTTGTTGATATTGAGCTGTTTCAAAATTCGCCTGACTAGACGTTGCCGTTGTCAAAAAGTAATTTCCGGCATTGTGTATTGTCGTGTGGGAATAGTGGGTGGTGCCTTAATCAGAAAATCGACTGTGGAGTGGGACGCAAATTGTTCAGCCAGTAGTTTATCTTCTAGAGATATCCTACTAGGCTGGTCAGGTCTTGGACCTGAACCTCTGACCCATTCAAAGTGTCAGACGAATTTACTAACTGATGACTACTTCCCACTACTATGGGATGAGTCTTTAGATAGGAGAATCGGGTGCCCTCAAGAGACGTAGCAAACCGAGGATGACAGCCTTCCTGTCTCTGAAGTTTTGATCTATTTTGTACTACAAATTTCATCTATTAGTGCATGTTAACTCAATGAACTATGTGTTCGATCAATTCAACAACCAAGTATCAAAAATATCTATTCGTTCATTTATATTTTTTGTAAGTGTGAACTGTATTGTGAATATTTGAAAATGTTCCCCTTTGCCATACCCAATCTCTGAGAAACTAAATTGTTTCAGTATTGCAAATGTGAGTGGTTAACATTTTCATAAAATTTCATAGAAATTTTTCACAGTTAATTTTGACCATGGTTCATCAGTGGGTTATTATATTCATTTATTTGAAAACATGCAATCAATAATAATTTGATTTTTGAAGTTGAAAAGTGAGACAAATATGGTATTGTTTTTTCTGACATACAACGTCTGGTATTCAGTTGATTCGCGATTCGTTATATTGAACAGCATGTACTGAGTTCATTTTTGATTATTCATCCATGTTTGGAGAAAGTGAAATGAGGAACGTACAATGTTTTCACAAAGAACAAGCAAATTTTCAAAAAATCAATGAAATGAAATTGTTGAAGTTCGCTTGAAACTTTTGAATGTCATCAATACTCAATATTTCTGAAAGCTGACTGAATGCAGAATCAATTCTTACTTTCGACAGTTTGAAAATCAAATTGTACCCATTTTAGATGTCTAGTATTATTTTGCAACCGATTACGTACAAAAATAAATGACGTTCAACCCTTCAACATTTGGATAGGGTGCTGATCTTATGGTTACCGCTTCATGATTTATACTGCATGACAAAGTGGAAGACCCTTGTTGTATAAAAATTTATCAATTTTGCATGACATTATCAGTTTGAGATTGTTTGTACGGCGTTGGTTTGGAACAGATCCCAATGGTAATCAGTACCTTCATTCTTGAAAGCTGTAAATACTTTTTGTCAAATTACCCCCTACTTGAGTTTGTTGTTTTCCCTCTTTTACATTTTCACGTACACCAATTTCCATTGACGGTATTAGGCTGAAACTCATGTTTTACTTTAGTACTCTTAAAATCATACATTTTCATGTGATATCATGTGATCACCTTGAAATTTTTTTGTAGGATCTTTCAATTTGCCCAACATAATTTCAGTCGCAAGCTTCAAAACTTATTCAATGAGTCTTGGACTTCTCAGTCTCAGTCTTTTTATTTTTGTGGTATCCAATACTTGTTGAAAAATTTGAAACCCACTCTCTGATTCTACGTTTTGTGATTTATTCAAGGAATATCACTCTATCATTTTGATTGTTTAAATATATTTGTAACTCAATTTTTCAACTTGAAACAATATTGTTTTCCGAAGATAACTGTAAACTGGCTTCTACCATTCATAGACCACTGACCCTGAAGCGGTTTTTTGGTTATTTACACACAAAATAGTTTATTTCATTTCATTAATGATTTCACGTGAAATGATGATATTCATACTGTGTTGTTGTCAAGTAAGTTCTACAAATTTGATTAAAACCGGTAAAAAGCTCTTCAGGTCATCATATTCTCTACAAAAAAAAATTCATGAATCAATTATGTTATTGGCTCCGCATGTTTGAAGAAGAATGCGTTATTACTTGTAACAGAATCATCGGAAATTTAATCTACATCAGCATTCAAACAAATCTTTCTCATGATCATACATAATATTTTACAATACGATACCAAAGACTTTATGCAAACTATCAATTTCTTGATAGAGTTAAATATAGGAACAACAAAATCAAATACCATCAGTTTTAGTATCCAGGAATCCAATACTAAAATATAATAAAAAAACACAATAAAACTCTTCTGGAACCACTAAATTCAGAACCATGTTTCTATTAGCTCCTGAAAATGGTTTTCACTCATGAAAAATGATCTGCACGTATCCCCTCATTAACTTCTTCACAAGAAATTAGTGAGCGATATTTTATTTTCTTCATTTCGATGGAAATAACATCGATTCACTTCAAAGAGAATGGTCGTTCAGTCCTTCTCTATTTTCGTATAAATTGGAATTTTTTGTCCGACAATTTGATGAACATCCTCTCAAACAAAACCTGAAACCTTTTTTATATGTCGAAACTTCAAGATACTCAGAGTTCGTTTAAACGACTTCCTCGGGTGAAACTTTTGATGGAATTTGGATTTGATTACTATCTGAGGTGTCAACAATGAGAGCGAATTCATTACAGGTGAGCGGAGTTCGAGAACTATTATTTATATACCTCAGAAATGTATCGAATTTTCGATATGCTTTGTGTGAAAGTTGAAATGAATTTTTGAAACATTCATCATGATAAATCTCGTGATGAAAATATTTTTTCACCGATGAGAAACCTTCTCACACTCATATAGTTGAACGAATTTTTAGGAGAGGGGAAGTTTTTGCGAATATTTTCAACTGTTTACTCCAGATACCTTCGAGAAGTGTGATTTGACACATGAAATAACCTACAGACCTTCTGGAAATCATCTAAGGAAAAAATGTGTCTTACGGGGCTGTCTTACTAGCTGTCAAACTGTTCTGGTGGTTTACACCAGAACAGTTTGACAGCGATATGAAGCTTTTCCACAACAGCGATAAAACTGACAGTTATGAAACTATTAGCGATAAAATCACAATTTGATCTCAGTATTCCTGAATCATGCGTAACTATTAGGGCCTAGTTATGTATAATTTTCATAATTTTCATCACTGTCATTGTCCTAACCAAACTGAACTCATAGAATCATATAAAACTCACAAATACAATGAACAGATATAAGTATGAAAAACACATTGCCACACTTCACTTAGCCTCAAGAATATAAGACGAAAATCGTGCAATTCAATTCCTCCTTGAATACTGGGAATTTACATTTGATATCCAGAAATATCAAGATCATAGTGGATAGAAACATTAGTCTGAATTTCAGTGAAATCGCAAATAACACGTGTCATGTTAATGATGTATGTATCCGCGTCAAGTAAGTCGGCTATTGATGAAAAATACGAGTTCAGTCATTCACGTATCCTCTTCATATATTCTAACATTGTGTTTTCAGTAATTGTACTTTCAAACATTTTTTTGTGAATTTCTTGACATTCAGGTAATAAAATTCATTCAATTTGAGAATTATTATTTTGTTCTTATATCGATGCATTTCGCTGGGAATATTTCAGATAATGATTTTTATAAATTGTTTTGTTCGTTCGTGACATGAAAATTTTCTCATATAAATGTCCATTTTTCAAAACTTAATCTCCATTATCTTTTAGCAATGCCAATCGAGCATCAAGCAACAGATGAAACCCATGCTGTTGGCTATTATAGTATTGCTAAATAAAGAAGTGTTCTTTGAGAAAAATGTGGTCTTGTGATATTTTTTTCGATAAATTGTGCAGTGGTGTACTGCGCAAGCCGACCCGAGTACCTGTGTGTCTGTCTACTGCAGTACATGGACTGATCAGTGTTTAGATTTTTCTTCAGGATTTAAATGAAATCTAAAAATCCACACCATGTCTTGGGTAAGTGGAAAGTGAGCATCTCGACATCAAGAGGCTGCATAAGGGCGTTCAATTGGAAGGTAAAGAACTGAATAGCATAATTTGGATATGGATGAACTGAAAACGTCAGGGTAAATTGAGAACCCTACCACAAAACTTGTAGGATAGCCTTGCGCAATTTTTTCTCAGACGCACAGTATGTTTTCAAAAAAATTCTTGCTTAGACCTGTCGATTTTTATTTCGAGTGGACAGCATTTTGAACATATTTTCTACCGTGTAACTTTAACGAAGCGTTCATGGTAGAGAACTGGCCAAAATAAAATAGATAACTCATTTGACCAAACTCTCCAGTTATCCGACAGTACATGGACTAATCGGTGTTGAGAGTCAATTTTCTTTTGCTTACAATTCGTCGTTGCGTGTGTCTTGAACTTGAAGGTTAAGTTTGAGTAAAATTACATCATGCGTGAATTCGAACCATGTCTTCATTACAACATTCATAGAACCACCTAACACCATTTGTGATACTTATGAAATAAAAAAATCAAAGAATGTTTGGAGCCGGTGTTTTGAAAGATGTATCAATGTTACTTCAGTAAAAGTGGAGTGGCTGTGGGTATTTTGAAGGTATCGGAAATCGTTTGAAAGAAATTGCCTGGCCTCCTACACGCTCCGGAAAGAAGCGGTAAAAAAAATTTGGTTTTTTATTGCTATTGCTCGTGACTTCAGTTTTTGAATTGTCCAGATTCTCTTACAGCAAAATGTTCCCAAATATTCTGCATACTTTTGTATTATAGAAACATTGTTACATAAATTATACCTAGATATAGTTAATCAAAGTTTTAGCCAAATGAACTGAACGGTATTTTCTTTAAAAAATGCATCAAATATTTGATGTGAATCTTATCAACTACAAAGGAGATCAATATTTATTGGTATTTCCATTGCTGTTTCTTGCCTATTCAAAATTATTGAATCGAAGGGATTATTATCTTATTGTTTCGAAGGTTTCATTTTGTCTGCGTTTTCATAGTTGGAGAGAAATCAATGAATCTTGAATTTTTTCGATTCATTTTATTTTCAAAACGTCCCTAATAGAAATATGATAAAACAGATCGATACTCGATGGAAATTCATCATAACATATCGAAAAAAAACACTACAATGTGAGATTTCCATGTGAGCTTGGAAATCCCACAAAATAAAGGCAGAGATAATCCTGGATTACGTCAAGATGGATATCTATATAATTTCTCAGCTTTTCTTTGATGGGTGAAGTTATTGAATACGAAAAGTAACTGACAAATAATTTTTTTGTGGAGAATACAATGAATTTGACCAGTAATTTACCGGGATGTACTGAAAAGTATGGACTTTCTACACTCGTTGATAGATAAATGGTTTATTCATCAACCAACTGAAATGAATGGGATAGTTGATGTTGAAAAAATATTTGTAGCAGTCCCAAGATTTCCTGCGATGAATTGTTGAAATCTGCTTTTGTTTGTTTTTTATTCAAGACATATTATTATTTCAGAGCAAAATCCAATCATGAGTTGGAAGCAATATTGCAGACAATAAACCACCTCAAGGAAAATGACAGGGGAAATAATAGTATTGAAACGAGTAATGGTAATGTTCAGATATTCAGAATTGAGGCAAATAACGTCAATATCCATTTTTACCAAATGATGTTTCATGGTGATATAGATTCAAATTTATGGGGAACAATGTTTCTGATCCATTATATCTCCATTTTTATGAGAATATGAGAATATGACAGAAATGAATTGATGGGATCACTGAAAATTTGAGAGCAATTTGTTACGCTCAAAGCAGAAAATGTGCCCATGAGTCATTATATCCGCTACATAGCATCATCAATCTATCACTAAGATATGGCATTTTCTTGATAATTTGAAAATAGATAATGTTCCAATTATCCAATGAAAGTAATGGAAATTCGTATCGGAACTATATGGGAGTTAGTTTGCTTT
>WOGR01010258.1:0-10993 GCA_015342045.1 Leptinotarsa lineolata
GAAAGTATTCCTCAATATCTGAAAGAAACAAAGAAAACAGTAGTGGGCTCAGGGGTTCACCCTGTAGAACACCTTCCGAGATATCATGGTTTCTTGTATATGAATCAGCCACACCTCAGCCTCGTTTAATTATTATGAATTAGATTTTTGTCATCTTAAAATATGTAAATAATTATTACTTGTCCTTTACTTTGATTCTGATACGTTTCATTCAGTTTGAGATGGGTGAGTTGATTTTCTCATTATGATGTTTCGCATGTTGTTAATTAAACTTGAAATAAATTCAATAAATATCCGAACCAAAGAAATTTGGATAAGGGGCTAAATCACGGGAAAACCAACTATGAATGACATTGTATGATATACCGTTGAGTTCAGCGTGTTAAGTTATTTAAAAAATTGCCATGAAATATGCAGGTCCGTATTGAAAAAAATTAGGTGGAAGGTGGCCCAGAGACTATGAAACGTTGGATTAGAAATCTGATTACGTCAAATTGAGGAGAATTACCTATCAAATGAAAGATGTCTGCAACACTTTTTTATAATTCTTTGAAATAACGTGGAAAAATAAGAAAAATCAAAATGACAGGATTTATTTTTCTTATGATACCTCAATAACCGACCCTGATATTCTCGATTCGATTAAACTACTTGACAGTACTTTCATGAATTCAACTTTTTTTCCATTTGACCGACCTTCTAACTCTTATGGGTTAAAAGTTACCAATACAATCCCATTGAAAAAGTGGTCACTCTGTATATGGTCGGAGCTATTTACATTGGTGTTTGAAGCATTCATTTAACAATACCTACTGACAAATACAAAATATTACTAATATTTTCTATATCTACAAGTGTTTTGAAATAGGAAAGATATTATATTACCAAAGATGTGTTTTTTTCTACTGAATCGCAACATCTGATAATGTATTGAAGAGTTCCGAAAGAAAAAGATTATCAAATAAAAATTTCTCAATTCCGAACAAATTGATTGAGATCCTTTTGGAATTTTATTCATCATGCAAACAACTGCTGTGAAAATAAAAACGCAGTTAAATTCTTGAAAATCAGAAATTTTCATTTCACGAAATTGTGAAAATTAAGTTAATACATCCCTGGCGATAAATAACCTGAAAATATCTATAAAGGGAAAGATAACTACTCTACTTGAATACTAAAGGATTACGGAGATAAACTAAGATATGGATTCAAATTAGGGTAACAAATAATTATTGGAACTCTCTTTTCACGTACCTGACGTTTTGTTCTAAACAAACACTTTGAGATCTCTATGTGGAAAAATGAAGATTATGTCAAGATATTTAAAGAACGTGATACAAAAATGTGCGATCAAAAATCTAATCGATATTGCTACCGCGATCAATCGATTGGAAGTCCAAAGTTGACATTTCATTCTATAAAATATGAGCATTGTAATTTGATAGTTCGGCTATCCTCCGCAAGATGCTCTCGTATGTATGAAATCATTATTATTGTCTTATAGAACGAATCCAAATGTTGAGTTCTTACTACTGATCACTGAATAGTGGGTTCATAAGAATGATAGATTCAGTTATTATAAATGATGTAGCGTTTAACCGTTACAATTTTTGACATGTAGTCACAACTCAGTTTTTCCAAATAAAACACACCATGTATATTATTTAATTTTTGCATGTATCTCACCAGTGTGAATAAGTTTTATTGATTTTGGTATTGAGAATTTTGAAGTTCGATGGAAAAACTAAATCGCGCCCATCTTTTGGCAGCGTCCAAAAATATAAGCAATATAAGATTTATATTTAAATCAAATCTTTTGATGTAGAGGGTTTTGTTTTGAAGAGAATCATATTTGTAATTTTTTTCAAGTCCGGACCTGGATTTCAATTTCTATTGATATTGAGGTTTATAAGATATAAGAACTGAGCAGAATTGATAAATCACACATCTTGGAACTTCCTTGTAGATCCTCCTTGGTGTCCCTCATATACACATAATGTAGTGCATTTCCCAATGAAACGCCCTGTATAATTCGTTTCCCATCTTTAATATGTTAATAATATTGTGGTTTCTTTGAATTTTGGAATGTCATAAGAGTATTCTTTTGTGTACTGCTTAACCTTATAATGGTTCAGAAATTTTATTATCAACTAATCAGCAATGACTAAGTGGATATCAATGTAATATTTTGTCAGTTCTCTGAGTAACCACTAAATCAGCATTTTGAGAAAAGGAAGGTAAACTCGAAGTCTTCTCCACACCAAAGGGAATATATTTAATTGGAAAAACATACATGTTTCGATCACAGCTGTGATCATCTTCAATGTAACAAAGTATGAACAAAAATGGTTAAAGGCACGTGGAATCATGTCATCATATTGATTACTAAGAGTACATTTGAATTTCGGGGTAATTCCCTACAGTGCACAGCAAAATGACACTGACGTATACGTAGTTTTTGACCATAATTTGGTATCGAAAGACCATTTTGTTCATACTTTGTTACACTGAAGATGATCACAGCGGTGATCGAAACATGCATGTTTTTCCAATTGAATAACTAAATATATTCCCTTTTGTGTGGAGAAGACTTCGAGTTCACCTTCCTTTTTTTATCATTATACTCCACCTTGGGTTATGGACTACATCCATCGATTAAAATGCATTTTGTTTAAAATGTACCAAGTATCTCAAGGTAGTTAGCTCTTGGGCTAACTACTAAGGCCGGTTTTATCAATACGTAGTTAAATGCTTCTGTTACCTACCTCAAAGCTAAGCTTAGCTAATAGATCACTTTCTAGCGACTGTTATGGTCACTGAGACTTCAGCTACCAGTTGATGGTAACAATGATAAAGAAATACAGTTTCACTAAGAGCTAAGACAAAACCATTAGTCAAATCAGCTTAGCTGGCGATTGATAAACCGGCCCTGAGTTAGTAAAACGCATTTTTCCACGGACGCTAGATACGGGAAATCAATTGGAATCCGAAAGAAAGTTCTGTGGTATTTCAAAATTTCACGCACAAGTAATAACAGGTTGATATGACGATCAACATCCACCTTTTCCATCCATTTGCTTCTGAAAAGTTTACTGAATATAATAAACTCTTAATTACTACAATGCCAATGCTCTTACACAGTCTAGAGGCACAAAATGACGACTGACCGCCTTTCATGGGGTAACTGAACTCGATTCAACTAAGAGACATCCAAATTCCATACAGACAGCATTCTCTCTACCTTTCTCGACCGCCTCGCCTGTTGAATGGTTTAAGCGAAGGGCCGTCAATAAATTATATGAAGTTCAGATCCGCAGTTCACCTGAAAAAAGGTTTTCTGGTGTTTATACAGAATATGATTTCACTGAAATACCAATGTTTCCTCAAAATACATACATAGACTTTTCACGTATAGTCGGTGGGCACACTTGAAGACTGGCTACAAATCAAATCATATAAAGGAACAGTTTGTTCAGGACAGTCTCAAACTCCCTACACTGGCCTGAACAAATTGTTCCTTTATATGATTTGATTTATGGCCAGTCTTCAAGTATGCCCACTGACTACACGTAAAGAGTTTTCTTTCCTTATACGAGGAATTGGGCGAATTTCGGATATGCGGTTGGTTAGTACCTCGTTCACCAGGTGGGGCAGTGACAAACATGTTTGTTGTTCGCTTCAGCTTAGTTCGAGGAATGATATATTGCAAGAAATCCGAATTTTAATTATGGAACATTATCGACTCTATGTTAACGATGGCCACTACTTTGCACTGACGAGAGGTCAAATAGCCCGAAACCGGTCTGCAAGTGTGCCCGTTCATTAATTGAAAATCGATTCTGGCGGTTGCATCGCCAACAGCTTATGCAGGAAATACTTCTGTGAAGAATCCTGCACTGACACCTGTCGGACATAATTCAACGCCCTTCGTGGTATTAGCCAGGGGAGTAGTTGTTTTCTGATAGGTATCAGTCCGTTGACCTACAGTGTAGGGAGTTTGAGACTGGCCCGAAGGAATTGTTCCTTTATATGATTTTATCCTTCAATACCAAAAAGTCACTAGACTTTTCATAGGAAAATGCTCATTAACATAGTTAACTCCTCTGCAAAATAAACGAAAAAAACAGTGGAATGCTCCGATAAAAAAATAATTCTGCCTTCACTCACAGGAAATCAATAAACATGTCATTACGTTTTCTGAAGGTATCGCCAATTTTGAAGGAGACGAAGGATTCAACAAGGACGACGAGAAGAGATTCATGAGTTCTTCCGACGTAGGAAGATACGGCGAACAAAACGGTAACAGAAAAGATCACTCAGACCAGACCTCTTTCGATCAAGGCTCTTTCCACGAAAACGGCGGAGGCGACATTTCTGATTTCGAAGAAAAAAAGGCACACAAAAAAGGACATCATAAGACTGGCTTCCATAATACCTACCACAAGGACGAGCAAGGAAGCAATTCCAGTTACTTTGACGATGGCAGCGATGAAGGGGATGAATATAGTCACAAAACCAGAAAAGGTGAGAAATCAATGTTTCCATTTAGTTTTTGGAAAAAAAATGATCTATCCTGAACTACTCATCCTCAAATTTCAAGTCAAATTGCAGTTTCCGAAGGAGTACTCATATCTTTGTTGCAAAATACTTTTCGTTACAGAACAAGTTAAGATGCGAAACATCAACTCTTTGTTTTGTTTTTGTCAAACACGGGGTTACAGTCTAATACCTACTCAATGTTCAAGAAAGTTATTTTGAAAGCTATTTCAAATGTACAAAGAGTAAACAATATTTGCTATGTGGCCCCAGACATTTTGCTAGCTGCTTATTTTTGAATTAATCATGTGATATGGACTCAACACATTAACAACTTCCTTCATCCTTTCAAGAGTATAAACAATTGAAAAGAGCATTAATAATTTTACCTATGTAATGATTTGATTCAGAATCCATTTTCAAAAGTATTATCTTTCATGCACAAACAAATCACTTTTGACAAACCTTTCATTAATTATAAATAATATGAGAAACTGTGATGAAATCTAGATTTCCCTGACATCTGTGTTACAGTAGATGTAACTACTTGTTCTCATAAAAGGTGTTGTTACTTTGGTATAAAAAACATAGATCGCGATAAAGTCAAAATTTCAAAACAAGTATTCATAAATGAAGCTTTCATCTCTCAAGAAACTATACAAAATTATCACATTTGTTTATAAACAATAATAGTGCATCAAATCTTTGGTTTGATTTATAAATAATGGTTTCTTCATAGACATAATGTATAATATTTTCAATTAATCTAAGATTTCCCTGACACCTATGTTACAGTAGATCTAACTGTTTCGTCAAGTAGTAAAGAAAATCTATTCACATAAAAGAATCATTACTTTCATGAACAGAACATAGATGTCGGTAAAGTAAAAATATCAAACTACACATTCCAAAAGCTTTTAATAATTGTATTAGAAACTATATAGTACAGTGCATCACTTTCATAAAAAAGTATCTTCAAAAAGATATAATATCTCAATCCATCTGACAAGGGAAAAAGATAATATGTTAATATTATTGGTCCCAAGAAACATACAATGTTCATAGAGAGACAATAACAAAAAAATAAACAAATATTTATGAAACTTTCAAAGATTAAATCTAGTACTATTAAAGAAACGTCAATTTCTGTGAAGAAAATCGCATTAGTTAACATTTTTCAGCACCTACAATATGATAAAAGAAAAATTGTAATGGAGAACTGAATACAGTATTGAAAACATTGGAGATCTGAATGATTTCAGATCTCTTTTGATAGCTGTTTGAGAAATTTGTAAACAAGATTATTGATTGACAGCACATCATTCTTCAAGAAGAATGTATTGAATTTTCGCAGTCACTCTTATGGGTGTCAACTAGAAATTTGCCCTTTATACAGGTGTAGAAAGTTCTCCATTACAACTTTATCATTTTCATTGGAAAACTTTGTCTTTTTGTTCTCAACTCCTATGTTAGGACATAGAAACTTCCAGAAAAATCAATAAATGACAATAATAACTGTGAAATTGAGAATCTAATGATTATCTATTAAATTCATTCATCATTCACTTGCAAGAATCCACAGGGTGTACAATCATCTGATATACCTAACTAACTATTAGATTATTTATCAGTACTTATATGGAAGAAAGATACTCATAAAATAATCGGCATGTGGCAACTTAAATTCCAGTAAGAAGTGTAGAATTTCCGATTATTATCTATATTCGGTAGATTCAATGTTCTGACATTTCAAAAATATATCAATCGTTTGATTGTCATTGTGATCATATATGTAATAATATACCCTAGGAATTGAATTTGAAATGGCGAAGTTGCTATCTGAATCCAATACAACCATAAGTAAGTAGTTATTGAAAATATATTGAGTGAATATCTTCCCACAAGCATCTTCACCAAAAGTGTAAAATTAACATACCTATTTCCTAAATCTATGCATTAGCACTATCGCTACATCTTATGATATCAACACTTTTCTTTTTCTTCATAGGATCTTATGGGGACGCTGCTCAAGACAGTCGCAAAGGTGGAAATCTGGACTCGGCCCATCACATGGACGAACAGGAAAGACACGGCCATTACGACAACGCAGGTAAATACGAAAAAGACCGAGGCAATCACCAAATGTACAACAAAAACAAATACTATGACGACAGAGAGGCAGCAAATCGCAGAAACGCTGCCAATGCTTATGGTATGGGAGGAAGATATAACGAAGAAAAATTCGTTGGAAGACCTTACCACGATCCCTATTACAATACCCATGACAGGTATGCTCACAATGATCATGATGTAGGGTATCCAAAAAAGCATATAACGATTTATGAGGACCCCAGATATGAAGTGAGGCCTTACCACAACCAGCGATATGAAGATGATTATATTGAGCTTGACGTTAGACCTCCGAGGAGAGATGTCTACAGAAGGTTTGACACTCGGCCTCCTTATGAATATTATTGAACTTACTGCTTTGTATTTTTATTTATTATCGAACGTTTTGAAAATAAAGAAATGGTGGTTCACATTATCCAAAATTTCATTTCTGACAGTGAAAGATGATGATTTGAAGAACTTGGTATTAAATTTATTTAAATTTTGTTACATAGTTACAAATAACCTAGGTTAATTTTTTCTTGTGGTAATTATATTATTATAATCCAGAATAAATTTTTATCAAGTGAGATTCATCTTGTAATGTTATCTTTCACATACTATTTTATTGTGTAGCAATCTTGTGAATGATATCTGATTCAATTCTATAATGAATGTTTGCAGTACAAACTGAATAGGAAAAAGTGTTTTTGTATAATTCAATGCTCATATAAAATTAGTTACACAAAGTGAGTGAGCTTACTTGACAACTGTAAATCAAATTTCATAAAACAACAATTTGTTCATGCCACAGTGGGTTAAGGGACTGACAAATATCAGACAACAACTACTCCCCTGGCTGATACCACGAAGGGCGGTGGATTATATCCGACAGGTGTCAGTGCAGTATACTTCAAGTTATTCCTGCATATGTTGTTGGCGGCACAACTACACGAAATCGATTTTTTATTATTAGAACAAACTTGCAGACGAACATGTTGTTGGTCGTTCACTTCTGCCTAGTTCGAGGAATGATACTCTGAAAGGAATTCGATTTTTAATTATCAAAAATCATCGACTTTAGGTTGATGATAGACACTGCCTTGCAGTGACGACTGGCTAAACAGCCCGAAACCGGTCTGCAAGAGTGTTCCAATAATTGAAAGTCGATTATGTGTAGTTGTATCGCCAACAGCATATGCAGGAATAATATCCGATACCTGTCGAGAGGGTTGTTTCGTCCAGTTTGTGTCTGAAAGTTACTTCTTTGCATGGGTTACACATCTTTGTAAAAAATTAATAGTGAAAACTGATTTCTTTTTTTTTTCTCAGGAAGATTTCCGCATATTAATTGTATGAAGATATAAAACTAGAAATAGAAAGCTGAAACCTTCTTTTTTAAAAATGAAAAATCTCCCAAGGGTAATTTCTGTTCAGTACCAATGACAAAGTTATTCAGGTATTATTTACTTATTTATTTGGTACAGAAATACCGGACAGAAATTATGCTGATATCAGGAAACTAATAAAATGTTTAAGTAAAACTCAAACACTTTTGATAACAAAATATAAACATTCGTATAATTATAATTTTATGATTATAAATTAGAATTTGTATGTACGTATCTAAAAAATGTATTCTTGTGACACCCACCAGTGTCACAATCGATTTTTCAATTTTATTTATATGACTTTCAAAATTCAACTCTTCATCATTTATAAGGCCTAAATGTTCATGTTTATCAACTTATTTGACTACATTGTTTTCAATTTCAAGATTCAATTTTATATTGTTCTAATTTTTCTGCTTAAAGATCATGAAAACTGTCTTTTATGAGTTGATTGATAAATTGAGATCATTTAACCATTTCTCAATGTTTTTCATGTCGTTATTTATATCAGTTTCAATAAACTCCCTTTTCTGAATAAAACAGTGCATGATCATCTGCAAATGAGAAGTACCTAATCACCCATCAAACCTATATTTTTAATATCACCAATATAGAGTAAATAGAAAATTAGGGCCAAACCAAAACCTTGTGGAACACCAAAAGTTTAAACTGTTTCAATACTTTTACAATATTCATCACTATATATTGATTTCGATTTTGAAAATAATTTTTAAATATGACCTCTTATTCCAGAGTTATATAAAACATCTAGTGAAATTTTTTGGTTAACTGAATCAAATCCCTTTTTTATATCTGAAAATATTACCACACTGTTATCACATATATTGTTCATTAGATCTGTCACAGCTAACCGAGTATTTGAATTTGGTTGGAATACATGTTGAAATTCATCAAAACCTATATCAATATTTATAAAATTAATCAAATGAGATTTCAACACCTTTCCAAATATTTTTGCAAATAAATTGGACGATAATTTGAAACATTTTTTCGTTCACTTCCTTTATAAATCGCTCTACGAATATATTTTTCAGGTAATAAGGAAAAACACTTTTTTCAATACATTATCGAAAATGTATAGATTCTTACCCAATTCAAACACATGATGTTATGAATGTCAGATTCATAGAAACTCGGTTTTAACAACTGAAAATATGCAGAGAAATCAAATTTTACATAATTTCAAATTTTTAGTTCTCGATTAATTCACCTAGGAATCGTTATTTAGTCGAGTTTCAATCCATAATTATTCAACCAACTTTTTAAATGCCTTATATTTCCTTTCAGATGTTCAATTACATCAAAAGTGAAATTGGACAATTTTCAATCATATTATAATCATTTATTTACAAAATAAATAACGATGGCCCCAGAACAGACCCTTGTGAAACACCGTGTTTTGATCCAAGAATGTCAACTTTCACAGCCGGAGATAACTTTGTCGAAGCTATTTTCCAGTTTTGTTTGGCCGTGGTCTGCATGTTTTTAGACCTGACGTTTCGACTGCGGTAGACATTATCAAAGACGATTAGGGAACGGACGAAATGATCGAGTACCAACTGGAACAACAACTCGAGTACTTCGACACTTACCTCATCGCCTTTGATAATGTCTACCGCAGAAGTAGACGAAACGTCAGGCATAAAACCCTGCAAACCACGGACAAAAACCCGAAAAATAGCTTTGACACCGTGTTTTCAGTTTACTCAAAAATTTTGTGACTTGAAAAATATTTTTTAGAAGAGACTCAAAATATCTTTTTATTTCTATTTCAAAGTTCAAAAGAACCGTGTGTGCTTCAAAATATTCTAAACTCTTTATGATTCCATGATATATATTATGTTCCAAAATTTTTTGGTAGATATAACTATAACTAATAGTGTACTGTATCAGAAACGAGAACTTCAGAAAAACCATCTATTCACTCAATAAAACACGAACTAGAAATTAAAATTTTATTGTAAATTATAAAATGTATATATCATCACTTTACCTACACAATAATTTTTACAGTACATTACATTCAAAAACGGACAATACATTTTCCAAAAGATAAGCGGACATACGGTTATTTCAATATTGATTATTCAATAGTATAAAAGGTAGCAAAAGTTTGTAAGTCAGTACAAATCTACAAGGGTATTGTTCTTATGCATATGTAAGATGCAGAAACGAGTTTCGAGGAATGTACATGAAAAAATTGTAGCAGTTTACATAAAATAATATTCATCAAAATGAACATACTCTTGTGAATATACAAAATGCAATTCAAATAATTCTATAATTACTATACTCAGAATGATTTCCGAAATATTTATTTTTTTTACCAGTAAATTCTCATCACTCCATACTTTCAAATCGTAAATCTGCATGAAATCCAAAGAATGGTGGAAATAACTTATTAGTGTTAAATTGCCTATTTGATAAGTTACTATTATGAAAATTTGGTAAGCTATTCAGTAAGTTGCCGATTTCATAACTTAATGTGCTATCAATCTGGAAAGTTACACGTTGGGTAATACTCGAAAAGTTACTAATTTGTCATTTGGTTATCAGTTGGGTGGAACCGATTTATTAATTGCCAATTTCGCTACATAACAATTCCTTTTGTTCAAGTTACAAACACATCTAATAAGTTTCTATTGGTCAAGATGCCAATATGACAAGTTATTGATTCAGTAAGTTACGGATTGGATATTGCGTGATCTGAAAAGTTACCTTTTTCGGATTCAGTAAGTTGTCTGTTTGATTATTGATTAGATAAAAGCCGATTTAGTTAAGTTGCCAATTATACAAGATGCTTATTAAATATTTACCTATTGGGAAAGTTAGCAACTCCCTCAGTTATCAATTTGATGAGTTGTTATGTCACCCTTTCAATAAGATATTAATTTGGAGTGTTGCTTGTCTGCAGATTTAGGTTACACATCTGGTAA
>WOGR01010259.1:0-10993 GCA_015342045.1 Leptinotarsa lineolata
CAAATGGCTCTTATACAAGAATAATATCGGCAGACGTGAGTTTCGTAATTTCCCTAATTTGTCAGCAGTATCCTTCAACAACGACGACTTGCTTGTTCACTGCCAACATTTGGAGAACCTCCACAGTGATTTTGCACAACGATTCCAGGACATTTTAAAATTGGAAATACCGGACTAGGTGTTTGATCCTTTTTCAAATGTCAACACAGCAAAATCACCCCAGCTGGAAGAAGAACTCCTAGAACTGATAATGAACGAGGAAATAAAAATAAAATTCAAAAATGGACACCAAGAATTTTGGCTGCAAAAGCCAATCCCGCAATTGTACCCTGGAACAGATTGTGGTCCATCGTTCAACGATTTTTGATAGCATTCCATCATCGTATTTGTGTGAACGTGGATTTAGTGCTGTGGCAACGTTGCTAACTAAAAAGGAAATCGGTTGGAGAATAACAAACTTGTCAAAAATCATCAAATTTATCCTTAACATTAAAATAGTTTTAATATTCAAATTGAAATGTTTATTTTAATAACATGAACAAAAGTTTTCCTAATATTACAAAATGGTGTTTTACATTATCCTCATCAGAAAGTCTTATTTTCACATAACACACATAATTCAATTATAAATGACTGCGATTGTGATTCTTAAGATGTAGTAAAGTAAAAAAATTTGGGAGGCACTATAGAATAATTAATTCTCGAAGTGGGCGGTAGACAAAATAAGTTTGAGAACCTCTGGTCTATTATGACGTGTTTGAAATTGATAAATATTACTTAAATATCTAAAAAACCAACAAAATTATTTATGGAAAAATGGAAAACTCCATTTGATGAATTTGTCTAATGCAAAATTGTCTGTTTAGTAATTCTCCAAAACAAATTATGTCATTCTTTACTCACATGATTTCGCTTGTTAGTGGGCAAAATATTGTTTTCCATTCACATGTGTATGCTGTTACCACTTCTAATGATGTTTTTTCCGACAGGGTCACAGTGACGACGATGACGAAGAATGTTTCATAACCCCAGAAGAAGTTAAAGAGTTCAAAAGTAACAGTAGGCAGGTCTATGAAAAACGTCAAGAGTTGAGAGAGACTCTGCAGAAGAGGTTTGCTCAGTTTTGTGTCGATGGTCCTGTGCCACGAATACTCTTACAAACCAATTATGCTTCTAATTGATTTTTTAGAGTCTACTCGATTTTCCATGATTTTTTAATGTTCAGTTTTAAAATTATACCCAAAAAGTTGTTTCTGTTTCCATTATTTTATTTTTCTCCGATTTTGCACAAAAACAGAAAATTTATTTTCAGTGAAGCAGCCAATAAAAGAATATAATAGTTTTCGAAAAAATGGGGAACTGCTACTATACAGTTACAATATTTACTGATGTATTTGTTGCATTCCATAATGGGTTATTATTGTTAACAAAAAATAGGTTGTTTTGTATAGGTATCTGATGCACATGTATCGTATCAGACCATCTATGTCAGTAATAAAATCTATAAATGATTGAACTTTGTTTATTTTACTTATTTCCTCTCTTTTTTATCCGCATTTTTTACTTTCCTGAATCAATTTTTATGCTGCTTGGAGCCACCCAACTTGTCTATTTCATCCAAGTCTCCAGAAAATCCTGCAGTGATACTCTTCATAGGTTTTGTGACTTTTTTTTAATAAGATAATATATATTACGGAATTACAGCAACAACAGAAATACAACTAAAATCTATAAAATAAAGTTATGCATATACACATACATATACAAACATATACATACAGTGTCACCATTAAAGTGTGCACCATATGGGAAACTTTTTTTTCGAAAAGTTTCAATGAAGTTTAACTTCGGCACTTTTGCTTTAAATTTAACTTAGAATGATGCGGCCAACTGCGATCCCCCTTTAGGTGCTTTTACTTTTTTATCTGTTAATTTATTTTATCGGAACTTCCCTAACTGAATTTTTGCATGGGGGCCCCAAAAACTAACCGGAGACTGTTGTTTTGGAAATCGCGGTCGAGTGCTCCTCGGTGAATCTGAAAAAGAGTATATCTGATTAAAAAATTGTTATACATACCGGAGTCGCCTAATAGCGACTATCGGAGGTGGTCTCTCATTTTGCTTGGTTGGCCTTCTGTGTTTATTCCTTTCTCGGAATCTGAGTTCGTCCCTATTTAACGCATCGTGTAGATCGCGTAGCGCTGGATTGTTGTGCGATCTGATGTCTGTGCGCACTGGCCCCAGGCAGTGCAGGCATACATAATCATCGGTAAAAGTACGGTCTTTATCATCAGCAACTTCACTTGGAGTCCCATGTTGCTTCTCCGACCGATTATTGGTTGGAGGTTTCGTCTAGCAGATCTCGCTATTCCAGTTCTCTCCCGTACGTGAGACCTGGGTGACTCCCAGGTATTTTGCTTTGTTGGTCCACGGAATCTCTTGTCCGTTGAAGATGACGTTACCTTCCGGTTGTACCAGCCTCCGGGTGAACAGTATCGCCTGACTCTTGTCAGGGATTATACTGATTTTCCAAAGGTTGGCCCATCTCTTCAATCTATCAGCCTGTTGCTGCAAGTATCTGGTGACGTGCGCTTGGCTTGTTGATACTCTGCAGCGGCATCGTCTGTCATCTAGAAAAGACCCGATTAATTTTACCATTGGTTATGTGTAGCCAAAATTGGTCATTTTGGCCAGAAGTTCGTCGTGCCAAACTCTGTCGAACGCCTTGGAGACGTCTAAGAAAATCGCTTTGCCGAGGTTGAAGCCTTCGGTCGCAAAGTCTACTACCATAAGGACTTGTAACTCTGTTGAATGTCCTGATCTGAAACCGAACTAATCATCCGGTAGGATTCCTAGTTCGCTGGTTTGATCCTCGAGTCTCTTCAAGATGACACGCACCGCCACTTTGCTTATGGAAGGTAGTAAGCTGATTGACCTGTTATCGTCTGGAAATAGGTGGTTCTTCTTTGGCTTCGGAATGTGGATAACCGTTGTCTCCTTGAACGAGTACGGGAAGTGCTGCAGTCTGAGTATAGCGTTTATTATGTTTGTTATAGCCGCTATACCCTTTCGTGGTAGGACTTTCAAAATGCCCGGTTTGTGATTTGATCCGGGCCTGGCGTCTGAGCATCTTTTGAATTCTGTTAAATACTTGTCACTTAGGAGATTGCAATAATCATTTCTCAAATCTTCAGATGATCCTTCAGTTTTTTGTTCTCTTCTTTTAGATTTTTATTCTCTTCCTACATTTTTCAATAGGGCAGAGTCCTAATCTAACCTGAAATAAAATTATAGAACTCTTTTTATAGTGTGTGAAGCACACCACAGGTCTGAAAAGAACTATCTATCTGTAGGGTTGTGTAAACACAGCACCAATCACAAATATCACTCGGTTATATCTTTTCGGATAATTTCACTTCACTTCACTACTCGGCACTTAAGAGATGTTAACTCTTCCGTGTCTGGAACTGGAGTGAAATGTATACCGAACGAAAGACAGAAAACATATGAACTAAGGGGCAAAGCGCGGCCTTCGACCCGCTTTTTATAGGCATGCGCGTCCCCCCTCGACCGATACTGCCGCAACCGCTATGTCCCTACATTTTAAATCTGTAATATTGTCCTAACGTAGGGTGTGTGTGGGGAAAAGCGTGTTACCAAACTCTGCTCCCGCCGTTTCCTGCCTCACTGACCTGAGTCTCAGGGATTTCGAGACCCATTCCTGGCCTGGGTACAGCGTTAGGATATTGTGTCCTGGCTAGCATGTTTAGATAATTGTTGTTGGGTAAGGACTGGCCCCATCCATGAAGCCACCCCTAAGACTCTCCCGTCTTCAGGGTAACTCCCTGGCATTCCACCACCCTCTAGCTCTTCCGCTAGGACGCCAGTTCCAAGCTGGATCGGAACACGAAGCGTGCCTGTGTAAATTAATTGCAATTAAATTAATCACAATTAAAGTGTTAATTGCACTTTGCAATTAATTTAATTGGATTATTGTACGTTAATCGATTCTCGCAATTAAAATAATTACAATTATTTTTTGTAATTGTTTCATAAAAACAATTACAATTAACAATTAACTGTATGTTTATGTTTATAGTTAGGGCCCCTAACTTAGAGGCATGTTTAGTAAAGTGCTGGGTACAAAGTCCAAAGTGTTTGTCTGGTATACCCTAAACTAATATTCAATAGCCTACAAGTATAACATCAACAGACATAATTTTAACAAATAAACAAAGTCCAAAGTATCATTTGTTTTCGTATTTTCTTTCAGTGTTGATTGCTTGCTCACCGCGTGAACTAGTCTCGTCTCGGCAAGCTCTTTCCTTACGTAAAGTTCCATTCTTTTAGTTTAAAATTATAAATAAAATGACGTCGATAAACGAAATGGACGAAGACAGTGACATGTCAGTGACTCTTTCGGTTTCGGAAAAGAGTGAGTCATTAGAAATAGTTTCGCCTCTTCCACCAAGTCCACCAACCGATACCGCCAACTGTTCATCGTCTTCACCTGATCGTCTTCTCATAGTTGATGGGACATATTTCCAATTGTTGCCTGAAGAGTCTACAGGTAATAAAATTGTAGCGCTTTGTATGAAATGTCCAAGAGATTTATTAATTAAAGTTAAAGGATATCGTAATTGTACGTCAAACTTTTTGGGTCACCTGAAGCGAAAACATGGGCAAGAATGCATCGAAGAGTACAAAACATATTTAAAAAAACGGAGAATTGAGGTAACGAAAAAAGATGATACTATCGTTAAAATCAAAACTAGAAAAACTAATAAGTCAAAAGAGAGTAAAATTACACAAGAACAATTCGATGAAAATATCTTGAAATATTTTATAAATTCCATGATCCCATTACGTGCAGTGGAAGATCCATATTTTTCAAAAATATTCATGGACTTGAAAATATCAGCAATGGGGCTAACTGTAATGAGTCGACGTACACTAGGACGTCGTATAGAAAAACACTACGAAACGCAAGTAGCTAAGATAAAGTCGGAACTACAGGAAGTTCCCTATGTGTGCACAACAATAGATATTTGGTCCAGTAAAAAAAGAAGTTTCATCGGAGTTACAGCGCACTGGATTACAAATGATCTACGCAGAGTTTCTGTAGCGTTAGCTTGTCATCGATTCAAAGGCGTCCACAGCTACGATCGATTATCAGATATAATTAAAGAAATTCACGATGATTTCGACCTCAATACGAATAAAATTGTTGCATCGGTGACGGATAATGGCAGCAATTTTGTAAAAGCTTTTAAAATGTTCGGTGTTAAATTGACCAATATAGGTATTGTAGATGAAAGTATGCTAGACTCTCAGCCGACAGAAGCCTTTTCTGAATCAGATGATGAAGATGACGAATCATCAAATTTAGAAGATTCTGAGCCTATTTATGTCCTTCCTGCTCATTTACGATGCTGTGCACATACGTTAAGCCTTTGCGCAACTACGGATGCGAACAAACTTTTAAGCGAGCAAGACACACCCCTGTCGCAAATGCATGCTGCAATTATGAAGAAATGTAATGTTTTGTGGAAGGCTGCAGGACGACCAAAGAGTGCTGAAATAATGCAGGATGTGTTGGGACACACGTTAAGCCGACCTGGTGAGACCAGATGGAATAGCTTGTTTGATGCCCTCCAACAAATTTTCAATACAAAAGAAAAAAACGTACTTTTACATAGATCATTAAACATTAAAAATACTATCAAAGACAACGAATTCGAATACATAAAAGAGTATTTGACTTGCACATCGCCGTTGGCAGAAGCCCTCGACATAATGCAGAGTGAGACTAACGCATATTATGGGATGGCTCTGCCGTGCCTCCTTGCGCTGAGGAAAAAATTGCTAAAAATTGAAAAGAAAAACAACTTTTCCTTTTGCAGCCCGTTGATCAAGGTATACAGAGAGAGTGTAGAGAAGAGGTTTGAAAAAATGTTCGACGTCACCACCTGTGAAGCGGAAAACGCAGCTATAGCAGCATTATCTTACCCAAGATTCAAAAATAAATGGTTGACTTGTCTTGAGCCCGGGAATCGTACTAAGGTTCTAAAAGCTTTCAAGACCTGCATTTCCAAGCAATTGAGTGAAAATATAGTAGCGACAGTGGCAACAACAAAAAGCACCCAAGAAAACTTTTTTTTCAATTTTGATTCGGACTCTGACTCCGACATTTCAATATCAGAAGAAAAACTCTCCTCCTATGCACCAATGACTAAAGCAGAACTTTTGATGCTGCATTTTTTTGCAGAGGAAAGCCAAGATTTGCAACTCCTCAATAGATATCCTGAGATACAAAGTGTTTTTATTAAATACAACACACCTTTACCATCGTCAGCTGCAGTTGAACGCCTTTTTTCTTTTGCTACAATGACAAATCTGCCAAAGAGTCACAGATTGTCGGACAGCATGTTCGAGAAGAGAGTTGTATTAAAATGTAATTTAAATTATTACAAGAAATTATAAACTGTATTTGTCTATCAAATTCTAATATGTTTCATTAAAGTTACTAATGATTATTTGCATATATCTTTTATTTGTTGCTAACATGTGTATGTAAATAGTTACTAATATGTCCTAGTCCACGTCCCAGGTAGACCTGTCATGTGTATTTGTATAATGTAACAAACCAGTAATTCTTTTAACAGTTAGTTTTAATTAAAATTCACAAAACAATTGACAATTGTTAACTGTAGTAAACCACAATTACAACTGATCAATTGTTAACTGTAGTAAACCACAATTACAATTGATCAATTGTAAACTGTAGTAAACCACAATTACAATTGATCAATTGTAAACTGTAGTAAACCACAATTACAATTGATCAATTGTTAATCTTTAATTGTCCTTGCAATTAAAATTTGCCCAACACTGTTGTATGGTTCATCAAGAAACACATTTGATCGCTGTTGGCTACAAAAATAATTGATTTTCGTCAATACTTGGTCCTCAATGCTCTATTGTCCATTTTCTCTATTAAAATGTTTCTATTATATTCAGTCCTTCTCCGTTTGGAACCTGTTTTCTTTAAAATTCTACGAAGAGATGTTTCGGAAGCCACAATTCCTAAAACGTCATTAATGTTTCTGTTGAAACTTTTTTACCATAATACGACAACCTTTCGTCTTATGAAAGTCACTAATAATGTGTCTAACGTTGGAATGCTCATTATCAATTACTGGTGCTCTTCTAGGCTGCTTCTTTCTTGTGGTGGAAAATTTTACTTCTCCGTTATTCGCAGAAATTAATTTCCCCCCTTCTTCAACCACACTTTCAATGTTTCTCAATAAACACCTAATACCAAATAAAGATTTGTGTTGAAATAGTTATTTTTTAAATGTATTACCTGTAGCGAGAAATATTTTATTTTTCACATTTAATAACGTATCCGAGTCATATTTAACACTTCGAAAATAATTGAACACTTTAAAAATTATTTCACGTGCCTTACTCTTGATGACTGGTTTTTTGTTAGGCGATAACATGACATTCTTTTAGAAACAACACAAATTATTCAGACAATGCCAAACGCCAACAGCATTGAAGGACATGTAATGATACGCATCTGGACAGAGCATTTGTATGTCTTCAGTACGGAACTAAAATCTCTTAGAAACAAGCTGAGATATATGTATATTCATCAGTCTCCTGTCAAGGTTATGTCGCATTGCAAGTGATTGATCCACCTTCTTCTTTTTCAGTGCGGTCAATAAACATGTTCATTCTTGTCCCCCAAATATGAGCTACATTCTTCGTGGTTCCAGTTCCCTTTCAGTGAAAGAGCTTCATGGAGCAAGAGCCGAATCGATCCCTCTACGAAACCCTTCATCACTTGGAAGAATCGATTGCAGCTTGAGAAATGGTTCTAATGCAGATTTTGTAGAACCTGTTCTTCTTTGCGAATCAGCAGACAGTTGTCCTGAAAATCTTGCGGCGAAAATTGGTTAAGATAATTTAGGAAACACTTGCTACATGAATAGCATTTTACAAGTGTTTTTCATGACAAAGAATTCCAAAAATGAGGTTTTAACGATGATCGAGAACGAGAATGTTGCTTACTTATTCACAAAACTCAAATACCTGTTCATGCAGCTGTAGTTTCGTAAGAATGTAGCATCTTTCACACCAACCGATTTCCTAGAGCTTTGAAGTCCACTAGATACTCTTTAGAACAACAAGAGGATTGTTCCTTGGGGTTCTTGTTGAATACTCTTCGTAAATAGGATTATAGCAAAATCAATACTCTTGACCGCTCTGGATTGAATGATTCCGTACAGTCTGTCTCGTCTTGTGTTTGTAGATCTTCTGCTGGAAAAATCCTTACCAGTTTACTTTGTAGTACATGTTCAAGAGTTAGCAAAAACGAATATAACTTTCTAGGACTTCAACTAGCGTTTCCTAATATGACTGACAACCAGTCCGTGCAAAGCTTATTGTTGAATCATCTGAAAATAGAACTTTTAACGGGTGATGATCAGATGTATTGCCAAGTATGCGCTAAACCAACTGATATTATAATACAACAAGTATATCTGAGGCACCAGTCAATCTAATAATGATTTTCAAACATGACTCAAACTCTGACAGAAGCACCAAACTCTTAAGAAGGTTCGAAATAGATGAACACTTCAATCTAGCAGACCATTATTATAATCTTCATGCAGTTATTGTTCACTGTGGTTCTGGCGTTGAGTCTGGTCATTATTACGCTTTGGTCAAGGATGAAACGGGCTGGCTTAAGTTTGACGATAGTCGTGTCACAAAATTTTCTGGTGATGTTTTGAATTCATTGGAGCCTATGGAGACACCCTACATTTTGTTTTATGAACGAGAGGACATTGGCAGATTAAGATCTTCAGATGATGTGGTGCTGCAGGTTTTTCCGGGTTTTACTGCAGCTGAAAAAGCAAATGCGCCACTGGAAGTAATCAAGTCGGCCCGGAGCGCCATTTAATCATTTTATTATTTTTTGATGATTCATAATTTGTATTACTTTCTATAAACAATAATTAAGAAACATAGTTTGGCGGTAATCTAATGTTTTTGCACTCTAATGCCGTGATCTCTATCCATTTGAAACCAATTTGTGGTATGGAATATTAGGCAACCAAATAGTTAACCCATATATGGCTTCAAAAAAAATTCAGCAACTGAGGTTATCAACATTTTAAAGTCAATAAGAATAATGAGCTTTATGAGGTTGAGTGGAAGAGCAATTGAATGACTTGTCATCATACAATTCGAACTTCGCCTTTTATCTTCATATAACAAATGAAGTGTACCTGATTAATTTGATATAAATGTATTATAAGATAATAAAGACGATATTATTATTATTATTATAATTATTATATGGATGATATATGGTAATCACAAAAGGAACCAATATCAAACAAAATCAATAATATTAGCATGACAGCACCCAACTGTCTTTGAAGAATGAACTGGGGTTTCTCCTTGAAGAACAAACCTGGGTTTTCCCCTTGATAACAGTTGGGTAGAACAATGCATTCTTTGTTCGGTCTAGCACCACTTATGAAACCTATGGCAGATCGAAACAGCTATTGGATCATGATTGCTTCATTTTGAGCTCTGGTTTCCGGCAGTTACCTTGCAGTGAAAGCTATAGAGCAAAACAGAACAATAATCTCATTTGGAACTTTTCTTTCCATCAGATTGTCGATTTTCATGGTTTTAGTCTTCTGTCGAATCCGTTGATGGCATATTCATAAAAAGAAATGTCCAAGCTCATTTATATTGAGATATCCAAATGGAAACTGGCTGTTGATGATAATAAATATAAAGTGGCAGTGATGTTACTATCCTACTAAAAACAACTCAAATTTAATGGAATTTCTGGTTCAGTACTTGAATGGTTTGAAAGCTTCCTCTCTTGTTGAACTCAACAGACTGAAATTAACGGAACATATCCAAACTAAAAAGATGTCAATAATGGTGTACCTCAAGGAAGTGTCTTGGGCCCGCTTCTACTTATTCTTTATATCAATGACATCAACTTCATTGATGGATGTGAATTCTTCAGCCTTTTTGCAGTGAGTGAACCTGCCTTACAAACAGTTCAAACAGTTATCAATAAAATTAATGATATTTTGATCAGAATATCTAAATTCCTCAACATTATTAAGCTAGGGCTCAATGTCAATAAAACGAAAGCAATGATAATTACAACAAAATATAAACACAATTCAATTGACAAAGCATCTATAAGTATAAATATAAACAATCAAAAAATTGAAATTGTCGAGGAATTCAAGTATTTGGGGTTCATCGTGGATTGAACACTGAATATGGAAAAACATTACAATCAGATTCGAAAGAAAATTGTTAAAAAAATATTTTTCTTTGGTCGTGTAAACAGTTGCTTACTGTTTCCGACTCCCATTACAGTTTTCAAATAAATCATTCAACCCCATTTCGATTACTGTGCTACTTACTATCAAAACTTGATGCAAATTATTTTTTTGCATTGCATAATAAAGGCTTGCGCCTAATTCTGAGCTGTAATAGATATACGCCAACTACAACAATGTTGGAAGTTCTGGGTTAGCTGTCTGTGAAAGACCGTCTATTCCATCTTATCATGGTATTCATCTTCAAAATACTGTCCGGTAATTCACCCTCATATTTTGACCAAATTATTATTTTCCATCACCAAACTCATAAGTACCCCACTTAGGGGAATACTAACTTATACATGGCTTTTCATGATGAGCGTTAATTAGCCGTTTCTGGCAAACTATTCAACGGATAAGAATTCGACAAATTGTCACGTGGGGTATACCTATCTCCCTTTCAGCCTCGTGCAGAGAAGCATTTGGAAATGCATGAAAGTATCCCAAAACTGTTATACCATTGTCATCATCATCCACTTTAGTCTTCTTACGAATGATTTTTGGACGGAAGGTTCCATTCAACCTACAGTTTTTTAGTAGTCGATTTATCACATTATTAT
>WOGR01010260.1:0-10993 GCA_015342045.1 Leptinotarsa lineolata
GAACGGGCTCGGAGAATATGTGAACCAGAACATCTGGAGAGGGAACTGAAATACCTTGAAGTGAACTTGAGATCGAATGGATACAGTGCCTCCGAGATCAGGAAAGCCATGAAACCGAAGAGCACTACGGTTCAAAAAGCGAAAAAGGATCAGATGGTTGCACGCGCATATCTACCGTTTATCTCTAGGGTCACGGACATAATTGGAAAACTATCGAATAAACACGACATCGAAACAGTTTTCAAACCCACTAGGAAGATACAACAAAGTCTCAGGTCGGCTAAAGACAAAAGAGACCCATTATCAGCAGCAGGGGTCTATCGTATACCGTGCACTTCTGGGAAGATATATATCGGAACCAGCAAACGATCCATGGGAACAAGACTGAAAGAGCATAAAAGGAACTGCAGACTAGGCCAAGCGAACAAGTCAGCTGTGGCAGTACACACACTTAGTGAAGGAGACCACATAATTTTGTTTGAAAACACAAAACGAATTGCCCTCAACCAGGAATACTATAGTCGACTGGTATGGAAGGCAATAGAGATCCACAAACACGGATAATTTCAACAGAAAAGAAGAAGCGGTGTACCTCAATCGAATATAGAACCACATTTCAAGGAATTCGTGAGTAACGAACAGAATGACAACAGGTAGCAAGATTGTTAATGTTCCAGGTACAAGCACAGGTACAAGTACAGGTACAAGTGCAGGTACAAGTACAGGTATAAATACAGGTACCGATACAACTGATTACCTGACAAGGTATCTAACGCTTTACGAAGCCTAAAAGTTAGTCATCGGATAGCAAGCTATGATGGTTAAACTTCTGAAGAAGTTAGCCACTCGCGCCAGCGAAAAGTCAGGAAGAAATTCCAAAAATTCACGGCTTTCAAACTCGGAAAACAGTGACACTGAAAACCTCAGCCGCGAAAGTCTAAACCATTTTGTCAATAATCTAACTGTTCTTTTGCTTCCGTTTCGAATCTGTTCGTGAACAGATTATTCATGAGAAGAGACAACAGATCTTCAATTGCTGTTCCCTCAGGCTTCTCATAGAAACAGTTGTTGAATTGAAACAATTCTGTTCCATACAAATTTGAGTGAGCAGGATGTAGTCTTTGACTACTCCACCAATAATTTTCGAAAGAACCCTAAAACATTCGGTCGTTTTAGTTATGGAGACACTTGGAAATGACGAAGATTCATTGAAAATACTAGAAACTCTCTATTTCGTTACCTCTTTGATTTTCTCGATTAATCTTTGGGAATTGACGATACTTAAACTAGGCTGGGTGTATATTGGGTTCGATAGGTTCTCAAGCTGTTTAGTTAGTCATTAAGGAAACAAAGATTTAGATATTTTCTTCGATAATCATCCTCCATATTTAAAAAGACGATGACTCAGAGTTTACAGATTTGTGAACAGCAGTAAAGGTCCCATTTCAAACAGGTTGTTGTTCACTCTCTCACACAATAATTACGAAAAGAAACCAAATAAGTAATAAGTAGTCACGTCACTAACATATAAATTACAAATCATGATATTATTACAAACTAACATCATTTAGAAATTTATCGACGAGCATTATCCGAGGAAATGATATAACTGATGGAGTACCTACTGGTCTATATATATAAGGAGCTTGACTACTGGTATAAAGTAATCAAATTGCACATTTGGAAACTTCTTGAAATTTACCTTCGTGTAAATTCTGGATATATACCTGAAAATTCTGTTATTATTGGTGAACTTTGACCTACTCGATGAAAATAACGAAGGTACTAAAATACTTAAATAATCTTTATGAGTTCAACCTCCGTTCTATGATAAATTGCACAACTCGTCCTCGAAGTAAGTCTTCTAAATCACATCTTTCTTAACAATGTGAATAATAGCAGCACTCTGCTTTTCTCAATTCGAACATAATGGACCATTATGCAACTACAGTTCATTTGGAATTGAGGAATATGAGGATCAAAAACACAGAACACGAAGCGAAACCCGGAAAATAGTTGAAGAACAGTCTTTGCTGACTAGTTAAGGTCAAAACTTAGGAACTAACTTTGGGTGATCAGCAGAACGGAAGTGTACTATCATAACACAAGTTATTCCAATATTTCGGTAAAATTTATTATAATTTTCAAGGAAAAGCTACAAAAAATGATGATGTACAATATTATAAACTTATTACAAAAACCTCAACGTACTGTTGGTGAGGCTGGCCATGTCGAAAGGAATGTTAATAATTGAAACATGTCGATGAAATAAAACAAGTCACCATATAAAAAAAGTTAGACTCCTCACTAATATATGGAAGATTATTTAAAATTACATATTGAAATTATTTGTTTAAAATTTATAAACTACCGGTGAAAGCCATGTGGTTGAAGACCAAAGAGAGAGATAAAAATACAATTGACACAGACAGCTGTTATGTGATTGAGTTTGAAAGAGATGTGTTTGTTTGTCTATGTTGAAACAGTGGAACAAAATGGAACAATTGTGTTGCAAATGTGATCAGTCCTCTGCTTTTTTATGAGATTATCAATGAGAAAACCCTCAATCAAATGCTTATGAAGGAATTTTATTGATAGAAAGTAAAACCCTGCCATTGGGAGGTTGAATTTGTTGCAAAATATTCGAAATTGTTATGCATTATATTAATGAGTATTCAGAATCATTATTGATTCAAAAATCATGTATCTTTTCATCAATATCTAGTAGAAAGGCATAGATTCCACTGGGGTGATTATTATCTGATTTTCTGTTGAGGCAATTATCTAATTGTAGAATAAATGACATTTTCAAAAACAATCTTTAGTATGTGTTTCTTTCAAATGTTGAGATTTTGATCAAATCATAGTCCATATTATGACCTTTTTTGAAAACATGGTTGCTGAGAGCACATCTCTCAGGATGTAACCTACTATCACTTTTATGTGAAGTGAGTAGTCTTGACGTTTAACCAATATGTTCATTGCTACAGTTTGAACATGGTATGGAATGAACTTATTGAGATTGGAAGTTTGTAGGAGTTTTTTATCCTTAAGTTTTGAAACTTAACTCAGGTGCATAACTCAGGTGGATCATTCCCAATTGTGATATCATTTGATTGTAAAGGATTTATATCCAACTGATTGTTATTATTAATTTGAACGTCAATGGTTGACGTACTTAATAAGATCTTCTTGAATAGAGAATTTGGGTAGGAGTTATTGGTAAATAATTGGGAAAGTATATATGAGTTTGTTGAATGAAAATAAGGATCAGAAATCTGTAAAATGCGTGTCTTCATTTGCTTGATTGAGTTGATTTCCGTTGTCTGCTTATGGTATGACCAATAGTTCAAGAACCTACCAGAACTGATAGGCTTATGATATCAATCTATGAAGAGAATATTCTCTGGTTATCTGATCACCTCAGTGGAATTTATGCCTTTCTACTAGATACTGATAAAAAGTTACATGATTTTCAAATCAATAATAATTCGGAATACTTATTAATATAATACATAACAATTTTTAATATTTTGCAACAATTCAACCTCCCCATATCAGGGTTTTACTTTCTATCAATAACATTTCTTCATAAAGCATTTGATAGTGGGTTTTCTCATTGATAATTACATAAAACAGCAGAGGACTCTGATCACACTTGCATCATAATTGTTCCATTTTGTTCCTTTGTTTCAACATAGACAAACAAAGATATCTTTTTCAAACTTTATCACATTGTATATATTTTTATCTCTCTCTTTGGTCTTCAACCGAAATGGCTTTCACGAATGGAGAAAAAAGAGATATAATACAAATTTATTACAAATACGGTATAAACAGTGTTAGGACATTTGAAATGTATTTAATCTTGTATCCCGAAAGACAACAACCACATCGAACTATGTTCAAGTCATTGGATCAAAATCTCACCGAATTTGGTTCGTTTGAGAAGCCGCAGAAAAAATACGGAGACATAATGGACCAGGAAACTAAAGAAAATTTGATAGACGAGGTATGTATGAGGTATGTTAGATATTGTGTCCATTTCAATAAAAATTAATAATCTGTAGATAAACATGAACCCGGGGAAATCTACACGTCAAATTTTTTCCGAAATGAATATTTGTCATACAAGTGCTTGGTGACATCTCAAAAAAGTGGTTCAAAATGTTACAAAATACATATATCTCAAAAATTGCATCCAGGTGATCCCGAAAGGCAATTAGAATTTTGTAATTGGCTAGAAGACCTGATCTTCCTGTTTTCCTGAAAAATGTAATTTGGACAGATGAAAGCACTTTTACGAATTTTAGGATATTCAACCGATGTAACAAACAAATCTGGAACATACATCTGAATGGAGAAACCTATCACCAGTTTTTGATGTCGATTTTCGAAGACTATTTGGATGATCTTTCTTTGGCTAACTATAACAACATCTGGTTTCAACATAATGGTGCTCCACCGCACAGTACCAGTAGAGTATCTGATTACCTGACTGAAAGGTTTGGTGATATATGGATAGGGAATAATGGGCCGGTGGGGTGGCTAGCAAGGTCTCCAGACTTAAGTGTTATGGATACATTCTTATGGGGTACACTGAAAAATAGAGTTTATGGTCAGAGGAAACATAAAAATATTGAGGATCTCCAACACAGCATTGTTAGAGAGTTAGGGAGATAGAGGAGGAGGGAATTTATTGGTGCAGTGAATAATTATTTCTTGATGATGCTGAGTTGGTTAACAGAACGCGGCATCAGACACACTGTTTTTGTTCTTGTGTGGGAAAATTATTTTCTTCAGATTAATTTCACGCCAAAGATTTCAACTCCACCTATCGAAATGAATGATTGTAAATTCTTTTTACATTACATTACATTGTGTATGAGTATTAAAAAGTAAATGTGCAAAACAGATGAATAATCAGTAAGTAAAATAACTCATTTGAAATTCGATCTCCTCGAATGAAAAATATCATCTTAAAAATTGTGGCGTCAACTAAAGGTAAATTTATGCAGTAACTCTAACTCAATTATTCGAACTCGAACTTATTCTAAAATTTTGAAGGAAAAGACAATAGAAAATATTATTCATTCCTTCTTTATCTGGGTTAAAAAGTCAATATTCAATTTAGTAAACTTCTTCAACCATCAAGATCTGTTTGCTGTGAAAATATCCACACACAGATCAACAGCATGAAAGGGTTGAGGAAGTTAACGGTTAACGGTATAAAATTTCACATAATAATTGATGCAAAAAGGTCACAGGGTAACTGGGACATCCCATCCTGTATCCAGCATCTGAATCAAGAAATCTTAACACAGTTCGTTTGCTCCATTTTTTGCGTTTATAAATAATAGAACGGTGTCATATTCTAGGGTGAAGGGTTACCTGATTACAATGAAAAACACCCTGAAGACATGCTGAGGGTGACGCGCATATATTATTATGGGGTGAGAAAGGGTTAAAAAAACTATGCAAAAAGGGGTTGTGGGTATTGTTGAGGAAGTTTGATATATCGCGCGATGCGTATATGCAAAATGCAAAATTCCCTTTATTTGCGAAGGGTTTTAATATATGGGATTCTCGCTTTGTTGACTTGTATGAATGGTTAACTAGATGTATTCATAAAAACGAATACAACTGTCATAACTGAACGGTAATCAATAACGAATTGATGGTTGGACTTTGGTAGAATCATTGAGTTCAGTGTCTATTTTTTTACATCGAAGGTCACGAGAATGCGCAAATAATGAATGTGCATGATAATAAATGTGATACCTAACCGATTTTGAATAATGACTGCCAGACCTTTTTTATTAACGTTTCTTTTTACTGCCAATATTCGGAGAACAATATGAGAACCAACAGAATAATTATTTATTTATTTTTTTTAAAAACTCAATAAAACTAATGAGAACTATATACTCAGAATATCAGTTTGAAAATCTATCAGTCTTAATCCTTCTACCAGTAAAAATAATATGAAAAATATGAAAAATCAGGTAGACTGGTTAGTCGCTGCGATACAAACAAAATGGATAGAAAGTCAAGTGCACATCATTTCAAAGGACTCCTCCTCATTCTGTTCCTAACAAAACCTCAATCAGTATTTTCTGACCAGCAAAAAGTAACCGGTATTATAAAATTTAAATTTCAATAGTAGTGTTAAAAATAACAGTATTCGGTTCCTTTGTAGTTAAAATGAATTTTATCCACTGTTTCAAAAATTGGGTAACAGGCAACAAATCTTTCATTTTCCTCTGCTGGTTTTTGATATACTACAAAAAAAACAGATGAGATCCACTTACTCACCACTCTCTGATAAATCAAGAGAATTGAATCCTGTGAACTGGGGGGCCATTCAACAGCTTCTTTCTGTCAATTCAATTATATAAAAACCTTAAGTTCAACTTCTGTTTTTGAGAAAAGAAAATAATCAGACGGAAAAACCATCCAATTGAAAATATAAGTCCTACAACAAGACTAAATCACCATTCAAGTAGCGCTTGTTGAGTTTCCTTAAAAAATGCAATCCACAGCCAAAATTTTCTAGAAAATAATTTATATTATATATAATTTATGTATTTTCAACTTTTTAAATCAAGAAATTAATTCCATCTGTTCCGCTACTGTTCGTTTGTAGCTGGTGACCTGAGTGACATATTTTTCTCTTATTTTGCACTGAACCAGTTTCCGAAAACTGCCTCCTAATCAAGAACTATTTGGATTTCTTAAATTTTAATTTTCCATCGTACAAGCAACAAAATGAGCTGATCAAAATTTTCACAGAGAGCCAGGTCGCACTCAGGGTATTAATGAAGGCAAAATTAGTATCGAAACTGGTTTGAGAATGTCACGAAGAGCTGAAAGTCGTCGTAAGTGGCCGTAGTGGCGATACCACAGTGGAATCGGCTCAGAATATTTACCGGACTACTTGATACCTGATACTCAAACAAAATAAGGTTGTATAAAGGTGATATTAGCTGGGGACAATGCAAAAAAGAAATAGGAATAGCCCTTTTTGTCTTTCCCGCATGTGGATCACAGGAGAGAAGTAATTTATGGACCGTCAAAACTGAGTCTAGTTCAATATGAGAAACATCCAACAAAGAATAATTGAGGAATAAAACGCAATGATTTCACAAGGCTGCATTGTTTTTCAAAGATTTGGAAAAAATCGACAAGCCTCTGAAAGAGGTAAAATGGGTTTCCATTCTTGATAGGATATACAACCTCTTCACCTATATTAGTCCTAGCATTTGATTTAAGAGACATTTCTCATCAAACTCATCAAATTATCCCTTCATGTAGCTTTTGTTACAGCTAGAAAAAATGTATTTGGGACGGATAGAGAAATACCGACCTCTTTTGAAGGCATAACAGCTTCTCATTATCTATTTCTCTTGTGACCTAGTATATATATACACTTCGAAATTATGACTTCAGACAACACAATCACATCCCTTGAACGTCCTAGAATATCCCGAAAATTACGACGGTATGTATCTGATACATCCTGAAGATATCTTCATTCAGAAGATGTCCCTTCAGGTATTTCCAAATTATGTCCAGGGACATTTTCTAGATGAACATATAGGGGATTCCCCAAAAATTTACCATATTCATTATAGAAACGTACGCTAAATGTATCATTTTGAGAATTAGATTCGTCCGGCGATTTTTACATTGAACTTTAGAAATATTTGCATGACAGGTATTCAACTATTCAAAAGATTTCAGTTGTTGCACATTCCATCAGTATTGATCTATAGAACTCAAGTTCCAAGTATTACATAAAAAAAATTGTATTGAAATCAGAATAAACATTCAATAAACAATACCAAAACACATTTTAAAAATTGAAAGACTGGCCAATTATAACACTCTTAAAGTATACACTGAAGCGAATAAAATGAATTTCCAGTGAGAGATGGTGAAACAAATAAAAAACAGTCAATTTACAAATTGTAAGAGTATCAATTATATTCAAAACGAAATGAACAATATGTAAAAAAAAATCCAAAGGTATTCTCTTCTTTACCGTTTGCGAAAATTCTGTTTTTTGTTTGAAATTCCCTGTAAAAAAGTTTCTAAATGTTTATTACTTTCAGAATAATACTACAGGTGTAATGAATATTTAGTAAGAATCATGACTGTCATTTTATAGTGAACATTTTTCTTAATCCTTTCTGAAAAAAATCCAACTTGACAAGTTTCATGAGAATAGTAATATTTAATGCAAGTATATATGGGAAACCTTGATATTCTAGACTAGAAGGATACTTTTTCTGTCTGTATTGTATAAAATATTGTCCAACTGTATAAAGTGAACGTCATCAACAGCAGCTTTACGCGTTGGATGAATTCGAAAAGTGGAATTCCATCAACTTTCGACATTTTTTGCACCTGAAACAAAAAGTAGTTCGAAAAATGATCATTGTGATCCTGGATTTGTCGATGAAAATGGCATAGAATGTATACTTAAATTTCGATTTGGAACCAATTACCAAAAAAAATCTATAGTTTTTATGTTTCTAGTTTTTCTTGCAGTTATTTCTACTAGTAGATGATTTTTCAATTTATCCATAGTTTTTTTATTGGTAGCTGGTTAATTGAGTTTGTTCAATGAATTATCAATATCAAGAACTGCTTTATAGGAAACCACAATTTCCTTCATATTGTTTTGTAAATGTGAAATCTGTGATAATGATTCTATTAACATATTATTCATCATACACAATCAGCAACAAGTGTCTTCAAAATAGAATTTCAGTTATATAGAGGAAAAATTAAGTATCGTCAGAAGAAGTACCAAATAAATAATAATATCTCACAAAATGCTCCATTTGATTCTTTGTACTGATATCATTTAGCCTGGGTGAATGGTAATCGATAGTACCTACCTTTTTCCTAATGACCACGTTATAGGAATGACTTCGACAAATTCCTCATCGATTCATTCATCAACAGCCCGTGACTCCTATTTAATTGGAATCGAATTTATATCGGAGAAATTCAATATATCAAGAATTCATGTTTTCTGGAGCCGCACATATTCAAGTCTGTTGTGATACATGATGAATATAAGTTACATGGAGGTATGAAAACATTTAATTAATGATAAGTAAATTCTCAACTCATCATTTCGCTTTTTTGAATCAAACCTACTACCTAAAATTCTATAACACAAAACAACAAACACACATTTTATGTTGATATTAACACACCGTCGTTGCCAATCACATCTGACCAACTGACATGATAATCATTTAATTGAAAAATTACTAAAAATTTTAAATTAGGTGAAATTGAAAAACATACATAAACAATAAATCAGTGCAAAAAAAGTTTGAGATATTTTTGATCACGCTCTCTTGAAACTCGAAGAGGTATTTGAATGGGTTGAAGCGATAATTCCAAATGTAACTTGCTCTTATATGGAAAATTAGGAGACCTGTTCAGAAAAACGTATATATGTACCATTTGGGACATCTGCTGGATAACCTTTATGGTACATTCATTGGACATCATACCTTTTACCAACGGTATATCCAGGGACATGAACTGGACGTACCCAAGGGTAAGTGTTAGGATAATGCTGCTTCTCAGTCTAGTCCAATATATTTCTTCTTGAAATATGTAGAAAGAGTCATTTCAAAAGTTTTGAAAAGATTCAATTCTGACTCTGTGGTCCATCTTGATTGTATATAATATCGATGTCTTTCCATTTGATTGTGATTTATACAAGGTATCTGTTTGGATCCAAACATCATAACCGCACACTCTTTCCGATGTGCGTTTCATTATACTTACTACACGTCATCAGGTGATGAACCATACAGATGAAACCAAGAATGCTCCTAAAGGGGGAGCCTGAGTGGAAACGGTCATGGCATCTTCCCTTGCGAAGAGGCTATCTATGGGATCGACAGAATAGTCAATCCAAGAATATTAAAGATAAAAGAAGCGACCCAAGGAAAGTCAAGTTCCGACTTTGACCGCCAAATGATATTCGTCCTTTGTATTTATCAAAAATCGAAAAACAAAATAACAAACACCAGGCATTACTGTTTCATTTAAAAATGGTTAACAATCTTCTTTGGTACCTAACTATTGAAAGTTCGGACTTGTTGTTTGTTGAAATCTCTGTTGGGATCTGTTAACCTGCGGTCGCCTCCCTGTGAACGACAACGCTCAAACGTTGAAACTTGTGTGAGCTAAGGATTGAGGGGGTTTTACCTTTAAAAAAAGAAAATTGTTAAAATATTTGAAAAAATATTGAAAATATCGTACCAAAATATTCAGATGGATCAGTTAGAACAGAAATGATGCAAAAAAATGTGCAAAAATGAATAAACAATGGGTATGCAAACTGACGAGAAGAAGGCTATTTAATCAAGAAAACAAATTATTGTGGCCTGAAATGAAAATGAATATAAAAATGGGTGCAACAATAATTGAAATGTTAATTAGGTATATTGAAAATGAAATAAAAGAGTAATGAAGGTAAATGATGCAAAGAAAAAAAAATCGAACCAAGTTATGTATCTTCAATTCTTCACGCTAGCCTGCTTGAATCCATTGTTCGTCAGCGCTTACGTAAATACGTAGCGTGAATGATTTCAGCTTAGTAGCACTAGATATTATTTGCTATTCCCGATTTGCTCGTTTCCTCTCGCTGGGTGTTTTTTTCTGCTCGGCAATACGGACCTTTAACGGCCTTTTGGTTTAACTGATTTAGGATTTGCCACTTTCACTTGGTAACCGCTAAATGCAATTCTTGGGGTTGCATTTCGCGTTTGATGGCTTGGTTGTTTTTGTCTGTCTTTTTGGCTGTGGTTTCAACTAGTTACCTCGCAATGAAACCTACAGAGAAAGATAGATAAAGAATCTTGTTTGGCGATAGATGTCAAAGCATCTAGTCTTCTGTCGAACCCATAGATGGCGTCTCCATAAGGAAAGATGCTATCTCTGTTTCCGACTCAGCCCT
>WOGR01010261.1:0-10993 GCA_015342045.1 Leptinotarsa lineolata
ACTCTTATTCAAAATCATCACCATCTTTATTGTAGCAAATTTTTTTCGCTGAAAAATATAAATACGACTAAAAATATAATATGTTGTATATAATTCAATAATTACTGTCACTGTCGAGGTTAAGTGGAAGAACAGGTTATTTTTATCGCCCTCAGATGAAAATAAACTGAACTTCGCCTTTTAGTTTCCTGTAATAAAAAAATTTGTATAAAACTGTTAATTACCTAATATTGGAAATAATAAAGACGAATTATTATTATTTAAAGGTGCTTTAATGAATCCATACAGTATAGAGTATGGTCCATACAGTATGGAGTATGGTCCATACTGTATGGTGTATGGACCATACATACATACATACATAGGTATGTTATACTTGTATATGGACGTCCTGTTTCGAGTTAAAAAAAAATGGTCAGTTTGGGAATGAGCGGCATGAATGGAGGCATAGAAACCGCCATTGTGAAGCAGAACTGCTTCAAAGCTTCTTTTTGAAGCATCTATGAAAATACGCCACAGTATTAGGTCATATGAGATATCAAATGTATCCATCAAAGCTTCAATATTAGTAAAATAAACCAACTTTTCCTATTGAGCAAAGTAGGGCATAGGGCGTTCTTTATATCTAGAAAGTAATGATATTTATGACTTGTATACATTTAAAAACAGTGATAAAAATACAGTTGTTCCTATTTATTTATGATTTTAAGCTAGCCGAAAAAAACCTTTTTTATAATATAGTTTTGCGTTTTACAAAATAACCTGACGTTCTGGAATTTTTTGAGTATTTTTTTGATTTCCAGAACAGCTAAATACATAACAATCAGTTAAAAACATCCAGGCTTAGTTTTTGTTGCAAACTTATCCGGGAAAGTGCATCCGGAGAAGCGCTTTTACACTTTATCCTAGGGTTTTTGTGTTATCCTTGGATGTGTCTTAGACTCCTCCAGGATTTCACTGTAGTCAGTTAGGGAACTTTTGTATTGATGTCATATAACAAATTTCATTTTCTAGATAGTTGTCTCATCCATATCTAGCAGATCTTCATTCCACTAGGAAACATTCTCTGATTTAGAAGAAAGTTCAAAGAAACTACATACATGTTGAACGAAGCATTCTGCCTAACTAATGTGCATGTACGGGACGTATGGGAATCACTTATCAATGGAGAAAGAGGTCTGCATTGCACTGACACTCAGAGGAGAAAGGCTAGAGTGGAAAGCAGTGACAGCTCCCAAGTGAAGATTATCGAGATTTCATTGACATTTAGATCAATAAATGAATTGACAATAAACAATATATTCGACAGCCATTATATTTAGAGTGTTTACCTCTCTAAAATCAATATTATTACTGAATCTCGGTATTGAAAACGTATGTATCAGTAGAACTATTCATGAATATTCAAGTACGTCAGGATCACTTATGTTTTAAAAATAAGCAGATTTGAAAATATATAAATATCTGAATATGCAAACAAATAAACAGTCATTCATTAACATGTCGTCCGACCTACGACACTAAAACCAACCCCAACAAGATCTAGGGACACGGATTTCAGAATATTAAAAACAATAATTTATCCTAGTGGATAACCATTAGTGTTATCGTCCGCATACAGCCGAAAACTAGCATAATCCTACCTAAGCCCCATTGATCAATAAAAGCTGCACCCGTACCAAGCGTACTGTACCCTTCCATTCTTCGGAAACTGCTTTGCTGGAATAAAAATAGTCCGGGGACATAAATAAATATAATGAAAGCAAATTGTAATTCAATTTTATTATATTATATTTTAGATTATTAACTCTTATTATTTTCAATACAGCTAAGTAGGTTAAATTAAAAAATATTCAGTGGTTTTTTAATTAAAAAATATACCTAGGAATGAACAAAATTTATGTTCCTTTATATAGTTTCTGGATAAAAAAATTATATAAATTTTACAATTTTAGAAAAAATTCATAAAAAGGAATGTGTACACCAAAAAGGATAACGTCTGCAGTGAATCAATGTATGATATTTATCAATTGTTTATACCAGACTTTTTACGATTTGAACAGTGAATGTGAAGAGAACAGTAAACTGAAGAGAAACTGGAAAATATATAAGTGAAATTAATGATTCAGATATAAGTGGTCTTGAAGGAGACTGTCAGTGTCAGCCTGTAACTGACCAAATCAAGCACATATTTTCGTACTTTTTCGTACGAACTGGTTAGGATTATAACAAAAATTTGACAGTCAAATAGTCAGAGCCATTTTAAAATAAATTGCCAATTCAGATCTAGAGATGATCAAGAAGTCTAAGTATTAGGTATATCGACGCCATTAAAAATATTTCGATAAAACTATTTTAACGTGGTATCTGCTCCTAATTTGACAAAGCTGACAAAGAAATTTTTGTTACATTAATATGGTGGATGAAATACCCTTTTATGTAAAAGAGCAGCCACAATACTATTATTATATGTGAAGAGCATAAAGAAACGATCAATACAAATGTTTTAAAAAGTGTCAGATATTCAAATTAAACTGTCGACTGAATAATTGTCAATTCACAAACTAATTTCGTTAGTTTCTGATACAGTACAGTAGAAAGCTTTATGTTTTAGTCGCAAGAATCAAGTATACTATAAAAGTTTTATATTTGAGGAATCCAGCTGATATAGCTGCCCTTTCAAAGTTTGCTGAATATTACTATATAACACTCATAAACGAAAATAAAAATTTCAGAACGTTCTATTTTGTGAATATGTATGTTTTATTCAAATTGGTTTCTCATTGAATTCAATCAACTCATTTGAGACAGGTTTTTCTTCGTTTAGGTGAAGTTAATCATTATTATTGATGTGAAATTTTTCATTTTCAGGTTCATTCACTTTTTAAACAACAGTCAGAAATGATGTATGGAATAATGAAATCAATAACAATATCTACTAGAATTCTTTCACGAGATTTTTCTTAATTAAACCTCATACAATCGTTTCTTTTTTTTCAATTACCAACTAAATTATTTTAAAATGTCTCTATAAATCATAATCCCCAACAGCATATTATCAAAAGGTAAAAATTTCACCTTAAAGTGAGAGAAATGTTTTATAAAAGAAACTATGAAAGTATGAATGTAACTCAAATTTCACGAAGGAAATATTTCTATAACTTATGGTATCATTTTCACGAAAAAAAAAACATAAACCTGTAATCCTGCCATCACTTCATTCGTAATCCTGGTTAGATGAGCGATACCTTAATACCAATATTTCCACTCCCCTTCGTTCGTACCTATCCTTTAGCACCCACTTTTCACACCAGGATCTTTTTATTCCGATACGTAAGGAAAGGGTCATCTAAACCAATTCAATGTTTCCAATGTTGGATCTTCAAATCTCTTTAATGAGATGAATGAACATTTTTTGTCTAATTTCCACTAGGTATTTTATTTTTACGACCAGTTTCGGGTTCTAACTCATCATTAAGTAAAAACTTGCTTCATGATTATACAAAATTCTGGGTCGTTGGAAAAACGTCGTAAAACCTCCCGATGCATTTGCATATGTCGGAAAATACACTACCTTTCCCTTACTCTTGAAGTTCTTCCATGGACAATCATGGTGATCTTCGGTTTCAATCCTGGTTAAGGAACAACAGTTAGGTCTACAATATTAAGGTAAAAATGTCGGCGAAGATTTGAAGGTGCTATCTACCATCCAAACATAGCATGATTGAAAGAAAAAACACTCTACATATTCGGGAAGACTTGATGTTTTTACCGAAATATCTGTTATATGCTCTCTACCTTTAGCGTCTATTGTGTCTGATCATTTTCAAATATTTCTAGTTGCATTTGTAAACTACTTTCTCTGACTTGTGATGCATTGCTTGGAATCTTTGGTGCAGTAATGAATCTTACTGAAGTTTTATCCCAACACCAAACCGTTATTTTCAACACCTCGACACGTGTTTGAATCACCAAGTGATCATCTTGAAGAGGTAGATCAAACTTTCCCTGATGTTTCAAAACATTGTATCTCACAATAAAATAAAATAAAGTGAATAAAGCTGATGAGCGATAAGTGCTATTGCACTTGTTTCGCCATACAATACCTAAAAATATGAATAACAGTAACATACATATACAAGTACTAAAACAATAGAAAAAATGTATGAATAAATACATACATAGTATGTGGATGTAATATGTATATGCAATATTTGTATTTTGTTGAAATACTCTGCAGCATATTTCTTCAAGTATTACTTTTTTGTATTGTATAATATCTTTGTCTTCTTTAGAAGATTCATTGAAGCTTGTCATTTGAGGATAATCGAGTCAAGCAATGCATGCGTGGTTCAGTATAGTACCACTGATGAGACTTTGGCAGATTGAAACGGCGCTGGATCACTAATGCATTGTTTTTGGGTTCTGGTTTCATCCTGAGTGTCTTGTTACCATATAACATAACATATTTAATACACTATCCTGGATTCTTACAATTTAAAATATCTATCGGATGAAAACGGATAGAAATTATTTCTCTTTGAGATTTTCACAGGCTAATGAATAAACTATAAAAACCTCACACCTTAGTTTTGTCGGTTATTTTTCCCAGGCTATAAACCAGACAAAGACAACGATATTCAGTTGCGGGGAAATCAAACATACATTTATACACTATGTAATGAGCCAAGTGACATGGTCACGTGGCGCGGAAGGGAGAGGGAAAAAAGAGGGCGATACGCTGAAATAAGAAGGGTCTCGCACTCACACTTTCATGGATATCTTCGCATTTTTCGGCTAAATATGAGCGTTAAATCGGATTGTCGTAGCGAGTAAATCAAGAAACATATGACAAGCGTTCACGGTTCAATTGTTTTATGGATGATGTTTGCGAGTGTTTTGGGAAAAACTTTTATGTGTGTTGTCAAAATAGGAGATATATTCGAATCGGAGGCACTTGATAGTTAAGGGCCATATAAGAAGCACACTATACATATAAATATATTGCAAGTGGTGAAAACAGTGGGGTTTTTACAATGGTTTTGGAAACGCGTATTTGAATGAAAATTCCCAACAATAACTCCGATATTATTTCTCGAAATTATGTTTTTCATTATTATGGTTCATGTATGGTGTCCAAACGAAATAAATAGAGACTACCGTGAATATAACACAAACTTTCATTCACAAAGTGACAATATCTACCGTGGTCAGTATTTTACTAGTAAAAATATTGACTGTACTGCTTTAAATTCATTTTCATAATAGATGTCGTAAGTGTAGTGTAATTCTTTTCGATATTAGGTAAATTCACAGGAAAAAGATAATACCTATTAGAATGCACTTGCAGACCGGTTTTGGGTTATTAGGCCACTCGTATTAGCCAGGGAAGTAGTTGTTTTCTGATAGGTGTTAGTCCATTAATCTACAGTGTAGGTAAGTAAAGACTGGCCTGAACGAATTTTTATTTTATGTAATTCAAAAAGATGAAACTTTATGAAATATCTATGAGTTTCTTAACATTAAGATAAAATATTTACTTGGTTTCTCTTTACTATTTTCGATTATTGAATACAATAAATTCAAAATAACTTAGTGGTTACATTATTATGAATGATTTTGTATTTTAGCAGGATTTTGCAGTTTCAAAAATGATCTGACTAAAGACTTGGATTTTGTGATACCAATTTCGAAATCAGTGTAGCTGACCAATCAACAATTAACGAAACGAACGAAAACGTGTATTATAAACATACCAATTTTTTAACAACTTCAGTGTTTTATTACACCAACATTATCTAAACTGATATCCTTCAATTTCGGAAAATCTACAGAAAAAACAATTTTTAGCAACAAAAACTCAAACTAAGTACTCAAGTTTGCAGACTTGAGACTGTCCATCAACTCGTAATGTCGACATCAACACCAATCCGATTCCAGAAATCATTATTATTTCAATTCTGAAAATTCAACTTTAAATCCGAAGTTATTTAAACAACATTTCAAGTATTCATGGAATGGAATAATCATTGAATACCTACAAGCTTTCGGAAATTTATTCCACAGAGATACCTAATTGAAACGTATTTGAAGAGGAGAATGTTAATTTCCTGCTCTAATGGATTTTTTCATAAACCCCAACATTTTTTCCAATTCAGAATTTTGATTAAATTTCCATTCACTGAAATTCGTCACATATTCATTCGAACGGTGTTTTATTTTGAAGAAAAATTCAATTGAAATAACTATTCGATTGGGATAGAACTAGAAACGAGAGATCAGAGATAGAAACTGAGAGAGACGAAATGTATGCATTGTTCTATGACATTCCCGTTCAAAAGTTGAAAAGCAGTGGCGTTCTCTTATCATTGTGATCTATAAAATCGACTAGACACATTATGAAATATTGCCATGCTATATTGAACCGTTATTTCTATGTATAAAATGAAAATTTAGGATACACATATATATGAATGTTAATAATTTTTACACATTCTCACAATTCTGCCGGATTGCTCCATTTTACAGGTGCTCAAGTGTGTTCTGGATATCTAATTTTTCTTTTTTTTAGACGGTCATATCTCATATCAAGGCTATATAGAGTCCAAATACGTAGTTGATGATCCGTGTTTTTGAAAAGTCATATCTCAACATGCGATCACAAGCAAGTTGTGACATCCAATGCTTCATTGTTTAAGCAGAATTCAAAGCTGCAATCCGCTTAACAGTATAAGGTATAAAGGTTACTGTAGTTCAACAACTATAACTGCACGGAGAAAAATAGGTTGAAAATTACAAGTTTTCCAAAGCAATTTTAAAAACTTAACATGATATCAAGGGAAGAAACCAAGTGGAGTAAGAGATGGTTGCTGAAAGTTCGTTTTACGAGTTATTTATTGAAAATAATTGGAGTGTCAAATTTCGAAGCGACTGAGACGTTTCATACAAATCTGTCGACCAATATAACTTATGGAGCTTTTCCAAAATAAAATTTTCCTTCAATATCACTGTTCACGTATCGGTACGTGTTGCGTATTCTACAACGTGATGATTTAAATCGAAAGGAATATGTGACATGACATGAAATATTGTTTTAGGTTATGTATGCATATTGTATATGCATGAATGTTACCCATGAACTTATTTGTTTCTAGGAAAATAATATCGACTATTGTCACGCGAAAATTTCTGAGACAAAAGCGCATCCAAACAACCACCACTGTAGATATCTTAAGTTACAAGTAATTTCTGTTGGTTATCAGTCCCATTAAGGCTAGTTTGCATGTTTACCAGTAACCATATAAAGTGAATAAGAAACAAAACCTTAATTTTGTAGTAATTGTTTACTAGTTGAACAATATTTTGTCCACTCGCTGGAATTTGTATTTTATGGCCATTTATCTTTAGTAACAAAATTTACATGAAATTAATATAAGTATTCAAATATACTATTCAAATAAGTAGCATTCATTATTATATTTTTCTTATAAGTACCTCCAAACATCTCACACATTTATATCTTCGCAGTAAGTTGCTAAGGCTTTTCAAAATTGTTAAATGGTCTTGATGTACTTCTATTTTTTTAAGTTTAGCATTGAACAAATATGAAACGTATCCTTTGCACGTAAAAAAAATCTATTGGATGGTCAATCACAGACCGATTTATTCAATGATATCCATCAAACAATTATATCCACACAGTGTGTTACCAACTGTGTTATATCATTGACAAGCTGTTGCCAGGAATTTCATTCACGTGGACTTCAGTTTTTGTGTTTTCCTAAATTCTCGAACAGCAAAAATGCCTAATGTTTCGGCTATCTTTGATTTATACGCAAATATTTTTTCAAACTTTAATAATAGTTTCAGCCACATCAACTAAATGATAATTTAATAATATTTTTTCCAACAAATGTTTTTGTAAATTGACATAATTATTATATTCATGAACCGATTAAAATAACTCAAACACTAAGTTAAGCTTGCCACAATATACCTATCAATGTAAACCAAAACCAAATATCTAGATAAAGGTATTTTTTGGGATTAGCTCGCACAAACACATATATAGACAAAAATTCTGAAAAACATGGTTGTTTTCTATTGCATCTATAAAGACTCCCAATGATAGTTCTTCTCAAATATCTTCCGTGTACAAACAGCATCAGTTACACAAACTGGACGAATAGAGTATAGTCATCATTGAATAATTTTTAGAAACTCAACTGTAAAACTAAAATATTGTTTGCATTTCAGATTCGAATATCGAGTCAAATATAGAGAAGAAATTCAATCAATATGGTATGTACTATTCGAAAACAATTCAATCTAATACTCGATCCTTGCGTTCAGTGCATATTTACTTGTGCTTGGGATCGAACACAAAAATGTAAGACCCCTCTCCTTCCTTAGCTCGTACAAAATCGTAGAATATTTTGAGGTTATTCGTAGAAGTCTGCTTATTGAAACTAATTTTGCAGAATCAACATGTGACCCATACATCCCCATTGAAAAATTCCTATTGAAAAAATATATTTTTTTATTGATTTGGATGAATTCACTAACATATAGCTCGTATTTTTTTGACCTGACAGTTCCGTTCGCCACTGCCTAGCTCAATCAAATATAAATCAATAAAAAATGTGAAGACCATACATATCGCTCCATTTTCATTCGACATTTTTAACAAAGGAAAACGAATGACAATCGACAATGGGAAAGCTATCAGTAGCACAAGCTATTGCCAACGAATATTGATTTTCGTCGCCGTTTGTTTTCATACAATCTGAATGCATCAATTTCAATTGCGTCGACAAAAATGAAAAAAAGTTGTTTGAAAATACCGTTTATTCTTGAAAATATTGTTATTTTTTTCAGGGTCAAACAGAAGAATATTCCAATACCGAATGTGTAGTTTTTACATACCTAATGTCTCTCGCATACATCAGCGAAAGTCAGGCTCTTCCTCTCTCGTCTGACAAACGCTTCTCCCTCCTCTCTTCGCAAGACTCAGTGTTCAAATGTGCAATAAACATACACTGTTGACAGTATTATAAATATCTAACCAGCAAGCACGTAATATTCTTTTATTATGTGAAACGTGGCTAAAAATGATGATACTAATTTTGTGTATGTACATTATTAGTATCATTATTTAATCCTACTTAGCTTTTCTCAAGTTAAAGAATTTCAATATTAAATAGTTCAACTCGAATTACTTTAAGTTATCACTTCTGTCGGGCGTCCCGAGACGCAGACGTTTTTTTTCAGTTTTCATCATTATTTTGTGAATATACCTCTATAACTCTTTCATATGTAAAAACATCTTCATCATGATTTTTTTTTAGTTTATCTGTAACTTTATTAGTATTTTCAAGTACTACATACTGAATATACAATTTTTATTAGTGCATTGTAACAATTCATTGCAATTTGAGGGGATATTAGGCCGATCTATTTCAATAGTCGAAACGATAATGACAAATGAATATTATGTTTCTGAAGTAGGTGGCTGTGTTTCAAACCGTTGGGATGAAAACGGTTTAAAACATTATAAAAATTTGTCGATTATCTTTTGTCCATCTATTATGTAGTCATTTTCATAAACTTTCAACATAACGAATAATGACAGTCCGGCGTGAAACATGTGAAGGAAGTATCCAATACGCTTTCTTATGAAAACTATTATGAAAGATGTTTAATTTTTAATTTTTCTTGTAGAATGTGTTTTTTTACAATCCAATTCATGATGTAAAACTGAATTAGTTTTTAAATTTTATCGAATACTGGTATTCTTCAAAATATGTCTTTGATTTTAATGTATAAAGAAGATATGGCAAAATATAAGTACCATTTCAAATCCGAAACGTTTCAACTTCACTCTTAATATAATCCAATCACATTTCAGTGGAAATCAATGAATAACATTATCAAACAGCTTTCGTTTCTTACCTAAGATTGTAGTTACTTAGGAAAAAGAGTATGTGTGCTCATCAATTCTAGATCCATTTGCCCGATTGCTTTGTCTTCATACCGAATCTGTTCCTACATGGAAATGGATGGTCTCATGGGAGTGTAAATGGTGTCTTGAATTTCAATTGCTGTTCAGGTATAGTGGAGGATCATGTACCATATCAGATATGTTAATATTTAGCTATCTTATATTTCCTATATGACCTGATATCAGTTTGTCATCTTTAGAGTTTGACGATAATCAAGTTTAATAATATGTTCACTATATATTCTTGTTGATGGAGAATTTACATCGTAAAAAGTTATAGAGAATATTTAAAAATGAAACGAGTATTGTAATTAATTGGGTGATTCAGTAATGGGCTTGTTTCATGCTATGGAAAATGATACTGGTTTGCTTATAGACTGATGGAATCAGGGGTATATTATACTTATCAAGCCTAATCGGTCCCAAGATCTCATTATATTTGCAGGAAAAAGAACAATTCGATAAGCAAGAATTTAAATTGGCCGCGTGTCTGTTGACCAATACAATTGATTGTGTCTAGAGCGGAGTTGCCAAATGTATTGGTTTTCAATATCCAATCACAGATCTGATCCAATTTGACAGACGCCATTTTTGTTGTTATTGTTGTCAACTCGGTGTCAATACAAGTGTTACAATTATCTAATTAAAGAACGTTGTTTTTTGTAAAAGGTAGGTCTCGGCGAGTGCCTATTTTGCTGCATATTCCGTGTCATTAGTTTACATTCCGTAAAATATTTTTTCAGGTTATTTTTGGGTTGAGTTTTGCCATCACTACCACCAAAATGGTTAAAATGTTTTATACCTTCGATAAAAGACAAAGTCTGAAATGAATATCATATAAATGAAAGGGACCTACTGGGACCACCTACAGTTTCAATTTTTCATTCTTCATTTCGGTACCAAAGTATTGCAAATTTTTCAAGTAAAATTCATCGATCATTTCAAAATCGACTCTTGGTAAGTTGTCGGGGTCAGCTTTAACAAAACTAGGCT
>WOGR01010262.1:0-10992 GCA_015342045.1 Leptinotarsa lineolata
CGGAACAACAACTGATTTTGGACGACCTTCACGAAATTCGTCTTGGAGTGAACTACGACCACGATTGAATTCACCATACCATCGATAAACACTGGTCTTTGATAGAGCTTCATCGCCAAAAATTGAATTAAGTTCAACCATGCACTGTTGCTGAGTTAATCCACGTCGAAAGTTGTGAAAAATAATTGCACGAAAATGTTCACGATTTAATTCCATTTTTTTGGCCAAGATGAATCTTTTGAGTTATTGTAAACTACACAAATAGCGCTTGTATGTCAAAACGTTCTGAGTACGTATAACCTCAAATATGTCCAACTTCACGATAGAGCTGTCAGTTGCCAGATTGCATCACTAGGGTTGTCAAATCCCGAAACATAAAAGGCAACCTTAATCAAAGTCACTACTTATTTTTGAGTTGGATAGATTTGTTTCCAAGTACTGAGGCCGGTATTTTTTGTCTAGAGTGTTTTTTCATTTTCTCAAATATAATGTGAAAAAATTTAAATGAATGGCCAACAAAAAAATCTGAAATCTTTTAATGGAATTTAGATTGTCGAAAGTCATTTAGGACGCTTTTACTTCAAAATAGTTTCAATATTATTGAGGTATATCTTGATCGTGATTTGTGATGCATTTTCTAATTTGTATATTCACTATGTAGCTGTATTTTATATATTATTTGAGTCTGACTTCTATGTCTGTTGATATTTTTCGAAATAGAGAAAAAATATTTACTTTAGGTTTCACCTAAATTTTGTGGCTTTTTCAATTTTTGGACTAAATGATGGTAATCTCAATACGTCTCTTGGAAGTTATAATAATCGTAATTATAGCAAGTGAAACATTGAAGTAGATAATATACTAGATCATGAGATTTTACCAGCTACTCAAATAATTCGAATTGGTTATTTTATTTAGTTACTTGGGAGCTGTCTGACTTGTCCATTTCTTCCTAGTGTCCAGAAAACACTGCAGCCTCTTGGGCTTTATATTGGGTTATTATAAACACTTTTTATATTCCAATTTTTGTTAATTTTACGAAAACATCGACGTTACCTTTAGTTTTTCGATCATCCTCCTTCTTGTTGTTGTTGTAACAAACCCCACTGAGTATTTCTGCAAAGAATACAGGATTATCAATCAATTGAATGAAAAATAATATAAATTCTCTGAAAGACATTTTTGTGAAGTGTCTTTGACTTTGAACTTTCCACAATTTAACTATATAATGAATGTGAACAGATGACTTGTTCAAGTGTAGTAACAAAAAAGTTCACCCAGAAAAACTTTTTGGGGTGATATAAATGTCTTAAAAAAATCTAATTAGTTAGTGATTAGGGACTCAGTGATCAGAGGCTTGTAATATTTATAAATTCAACCTATAAAAGTAAATACATACATTCAAATGATTTTCTTTCTGGGAAACTGTCTCCAGTTTTTAGAACCTGATAACCTCGTAAAAATCGTTTTGATTAAAAACTCATATTTTCCTTCTGCTGTACAAAAAAATCGAATGTCCAAATATATTTCTTTATGTATTTATTAACATCGTGAATACAAATACATTGCCGAGACAAGAGGCTGCATCAAATATGACTGAACATTTCCATTATTATAAAGGGGGGCAAATCTGGTGAATACAGAGGCTGAGGTATGATTACGGCCTTGTTTCTGTCCAAGAAATTACGAACAAGCAATGACGAGTGAGCAGGTGCATTCAAAACAGATTTTGAACAGATTTTGGTATGTCTTCGAGCTTTCTCGGCGATTCGGTTCTTATCTCCTCAATCGTCGTGAAACGTCGTTCTACAATAGGTCTCTTCAATCTTGTAACCAGAAAAAAGTCGCAGGGGGGCAAATCTGGTAAATACAGTGGCATTACGGCATTGTTCTTGTCCAAAAAATTACGAACGAACAATGACGATTGAGCAGGTGCATTCAAAACAGATTTTGGTATGTCTTCGAGGTCTCTCGGCGATTCGGTTCTTATCTCCTCAATCGTCGTTCTACAATGGGTCTCTTCAATCTTGAAACCAGGAAAAAGTCGCAGGGGGGCAAATATGGTGAATACGGTGGCTGAGGTATGATTACGGCGTTGTTTCTGTCCAAGAAATCACGAACAAGCGATGACGAGTGAGCAGGTGCATTCAAAACAGATTTTGAACAGATTTTGGTATGTCTTCTAGCTCTCTTGGCGATTCGGTTCTTATTTCCTCAATCGTCGTGAAACGTCATTCTATAATAAGTCTCTTCAATCTTGAAATTAGAAAAACGTCGCAGGGGGCCAAATCTGGTAAATACGGTGGCTGAGGTATGATTACAATGTTATTTCTGTCCAAGAAATGACGAATAAGCAATGACGATTGAACAGGTGCATTCAAAATAGATTTTGAACAGATTTTGGTATGTCTTCGAGCTCCCTCGACGATTCGGTTCTCATCTCCTTAATTGTCGTGATAAGTCGTTCTGAAATGAATCTCTTCAATTTTGAAACTAGGGAAAAATCGGAGGTGGCCAAATCTAATGAATACAGTGGCTGTGAGCTATGATTAAGGCCTTGTTTCTGTCCAAGAAATTATGAACAAGCAATGTCAATTGAGCAAGTGCATTCAAAATAGATTTTGAACAGATTTGGGTATGTCTTCAAGCTCTCTCGTCGATTCGGTTCTTATCTCCTCAATCGTCGTGAAACGTCGTTCTACAATGGGTCTCTTCAATCTTGTAACCAGTAAAAGTCGCAAGGGGGCAAATCTGGTAAATATGGTGGTAGGTCTTTTAGCTCTCTCGGCGATTCGGTTCTTATCTCCTCAATCGTCGTGAAACGTCGTTCTGCAATGTGTCTCTTCAATCTTGAAACCAGAAAAAAGTCGCAGGAGGCCAAATCTGGTGAATTCAGTGACTGAGGTATGATTACGGCGTTGTTTCTGTCCAAGAAATCACGAATAAGCAATGACGAGTGAGCACAGGTGCATTCAAAACAGATTTTGGTATGTTTTCGAGCTTTCTTGGCGATTCGGTTCTTATCTCCTCAATTGTCGTGAAACGTCGTTCTGCAATGAGTTTCTTCAATCTTGAAACCAGGAAAAAGTCGCAGAGGGCCAAATCTGGTGAATACGGTGGCTGAGGTATGATTACGGCGTTGTTTCTGTCCAAGAAATTACGAACAAGCGATGACGAGTGAGCAGGTGCGTTACGTGATGCAAAAGCCAAGAATTGTTTTTCCACAATACCTGATATTTTCTCCGTATTGCTTTTCACCAGCAGCTCATAACTCCAAGATAATAATCCTTATTGGCCGTACGATAATGTTGCAAAAACTCCCGATGCTCTACGCCACGGTTATCTAAGAAAACAGCAAAACCTTGACATTTGATCGAACTTGGCGTGCTTTTTTTGGTATTGGCTCTCCTGGGCTCTTTCTTTGGGACGATTCGACTTTCGGGACCGTAGTTTAATCGTCCACTGTTATTTCATACCCATGATTCGTCACCAGCTATGACCCTTTCAAGCAATTCCTGTGCAATACTCATTCACCATTTTCTTTTGGTCAAAATTCAGTAATTTTGCCACACGCTTCGTGCCCAAAATTTTCGAAAAAATTGCATGGCATAAGACAACCAATATGTCAACATCCTGCTCAGCAACTTCTCTAATAGTGATTCGACGATTTTCCATAACAATTTTCTTCGGTTTCTCAACATTTTCTTCGGTTGTTGATGTGCTGACTCGTCCAGGGCTAGCGTCGTCATTCACATCCTCTCGACCTTCTGTGAAGAGTTTGTACCACTTGTGAACATTTTTCTGATTCAAAGTATGCCACTGTCATGATTTCAAGTGTTTTTCAGCATTGATTTATATGTTTTACGGAAAATTTTATGCAAATCCTTCGATCCATTTTTTTCTATAGGAAAAAACCGCCAAACACGCAAAACACATTTATCCCTCCCACCAACAAACTAAAAATGTCAAAACTGTGAACATATGTTCAAGACGAGGGTACCAACATAAACAAATTTTAAAAATGGTCGAACAAATATATGTAGCCCGCGAAATTTAAATATTCACGTTATTTTTTCAACAGACCTCGTACATGAAACACTGTCATCCTCACTTGTGGACATCCGATGTTTTGGCATACGACACTTGCCTTGATTCTTCACCACCAATCTGGATAACATTATAAGATGAAATGTCATCGATGATTACAGATGAATGAAGAAAAGTGTTTTTTGTATGTTCACAAAAAATTAGTTGTTTTAAAAGTAAGGTTCTTTCGTGTAACGTTTATATGAAAGTAGTTGTTTCGGAGGGCTTACTCTTCCAGTTTGTGTCTGAAAGTAACTTCTTTGCAAGATGTACACATCTTTGTAGAGAGGTGATTTTCTGAAATTGATTGCTTCCTTCTTTTCTTCAAGAGATTCCCACTTTTTTGTTCAAGGATGGAGCAGTAGAAAGCCAAAACTTTTCTTCCCTAAAAGATCATTTATATTCTTCGAATACGTAGCCACCTCGATATATCAAACTGTTGAAGTGGGTTGATGCAACATATATATTGAAAAATGCTTGGGAACAAAATCTTTTTGAACATGCAATGTTCCTTGAGAATGAGGCCTCACTGTCACTATGATCTTTGTGATATTTCTTTTACGTATACTGGCCGACATAAAATTAGAGTCACTCCATGAGTTGCAGTTATCTTGGAAATGTATGTTTTCATTTTAATTATTTTGGATGTACCATACTGTACTGATGAATTGCCTCAAAAACATAGTTGTTGTTTTTCATCGACATTTTTCGGGTATTTCCACCTTCCACAATCTGAAAAATATGAAAACTATAATGGAGAACTTCATACAGGTGTACAATGGGCAAACTTTTTAGTTTACCCCGATAAGTTACTGCGTAAAATTATTTTTTACGCAGTAAATTATTTTAAAAGAATTTTTTACAAATAGAGATGGTTTATTCAATAGTAACTTGTCGTATTTGGATATAATAAATGGATTTTTTTATTTGTGAAAAATACTTTGATTTTACGCAGTAACTTATCCGGATAAAGTAATAAGTTTGCTCTTTTTACACCCGTATAAAGTTCTCCATTATAATTTTCATATTTTCCAAATTGTAGAAGGTAAAACTGGTCGTTAGAAAAGTGATTTCCCTTCATGACATATGACTTTCATTCAATAAAGTTGTTGTTGTTTCTGAGATAAGCGTTCGACAAAAAACGAGCCCTTGACTGAATTTCCGAAAACCATTTTTTTTCTATATATCTGTCAATTGCTCTTTGTTTGTGTACTGTTGTCAATGTTGGTGTATCTAAATGAACATAAAATATTTTGTTGTGGCAAGAATTGTGGTGGCTTTGCATAATGGCCGCGGTCAGCGTGCAAGAAATTTCGGTGAATCTGTATCTGTAGATTAGGGAGGGTGGGTGTAAGCCTACGGCACTTAGGCCACATGTGACCCATTGGACATCCTCCCAAGGAGTTGTCTTTCTAGGTTATCATCCATCCTGTCTTTTCCAGGAAGGTAGACAGGTCGCTAGGAGACATCTCCTTAATATCGGCAGGTGCAGGCCAACACTCGCCGAACACACACTCTCTTATTGACGATAATTCTGGACACTCGCATAAGACATGCCTGACATTTTCATCTTCCTGTTCACACATCCTGTATAGAGCCCCATAGTATGGAGGTATTTCCTTAGTTGACAATGACCAGTCTTAAATCCTACTGTTAAACATAGGTTTTTCCTGATCATCGCCAGATATTTCTTCGGTGCCAGCTTCCCACGGAAACCCAGAGTGATCCTGGCAAGACGGCATCCTTTGATTCCATCCAGTCTCTTCAGGGATTGAGTATGGGTGTGACGTTTGGCTAGTTCCGCAATTGTCGAAGTCATCAGGCCGTAGGTGTCACTGGGTCCAAAAATTCTTAGTCCAGACGCATTCCTGGCTAAAGAATCGACAATGCGATTACCTTTACTACTATCGTATCCTTCAGCCCACTCCAAGATGATATTATTATCTACCGAAGGGTTGTCTATGTTTTGGTGGCACCCTGGTACTAGCCCTGAGGTAACACGTTGTCTGCTCAAGGCTAATAGGGCTTGTCTATTAGCAGTGCAGATCATTATGTTTTTGCCAGAAATTCCTTTGCCGGTTATTTTTTTGTGGCTATTGCTATACCAGCTAGTTCTGTTTGAACCACGCTGGTATTTTTTCCATTCCCCACTTTAGGCTTAGTGATCTGGATTACACTCCTCATTCATAGCCTTCTTTGGTTTTTGAGCCTTCTGTATTATGTGTATTGAATTTACAGCATCTGACATTTGTATTTTTTAGGGTTTGTCAAACACAAACCTGGGTTCAATTGCATTACTGGCTGCCTGCAGTAGAGGTAGCGCAGTAAGCGCTTCCCGCCGTAGGCTCAGCTTCAATTGACCCTTTCCTACTTCGAGGTTGACAGTAGTCGTGCGCAATCGTTCCATGGCTATTAACGCAACCTTCTCTATATACAGGTCCAGAGGTGTTGGATCAGTGAATCTTGGTGTAAATCTTTTGAATGTGTATGGCGGCGGTCTGCTAACTCAAAGACCTGGTTCATGGCGAGTCAAGGCTACAACAGCTAAAGATGGCCACTTTCTCAAATCTAGTGCTTTGAGAAACCGAACAGTTACGGCAGTTTCCCTTGGAACTCATCTGCAAGGAGTCAGAAATGTAAACATAAATGAGTGGACAGTTAAGAGGCGACTCCGTGATACTAGATCATCTTCTCGAACTTCAGCTACTTGACTGCCGCGTTCCCGTGAAGACCGGATTGCAAGATTGAAGTTTTCACGAGAACACTTGGCTTGGACAGTAGCAGATTGGAGTAGGGTATTGTTTTGCGATGAATCGCGATTCTGCCTTACAGGCTCAGATAGACGTGTACGAGTATGGAGACGACCAGGCGAAATATATACCCAAGCGTGCTTTGCCGAGTTTCATTTGATGTCGGATCAGTTATGGCATGGGGAGGCATATGATTTGACGCTCGCAAAGAGTTACTCTCAATCAAGAATGTGCCATTGAAAGCGCATAGGTACCTGATGGAGATTCTATAACACCACGTTTCACCATACATGTATTTTCTTGGAGATGAAGCAAAATTTATGTATGATAATACACGGCCCCACACTGACCGGATCGTCACTCAGTATCCTTGAGAAGTTCAACTCACGCGATTTGTTTGGTTGGCCTGCGCACAGTCCGAATTTCATTGAACATGTTTAGGAGGAGCTTGAGGAACGTTTACAGGGATATGTGCCGGATCCCAGAAATTCTAGAGAGCTACGCAACATACATATACAAGAATAGGGAAATCTTCCGTAGACTGTATTCCAGAATCTGATCCAAAGCATGCCTTGTCGTTTGCAAGCTGTTATCACTGCGAGAGGAGAAAACACTCATTACTGAAGCCCTTACATTTTTTCTTTTTCAACCAAATGCATGTCAGAGTAAAATTGTTCAATTGCAGTATTATCAAACAAATTTGGGCAACCAAAAAAATGTTTTTTCCAGAACAAAATTTTTAAGTAACTTCAAATCACGGGGTGACATCGATTCTATGCTCGCCATTGTATTTTTCGCGGATATGTAGAGATATAACATCAAAAATTACCATGGCTGTTGATGAAATTAGCTAGATACAGATCCAGTTCTCTCACTGACACGTTTATATGATATGGATTCACACACAGTCCAGGTTGTGAGCAGTCCGGGTTCTTTTCCAACCTCTCACCATCAGTACTCTCTAGAGGAATTGCTTTAAATAATATCACCATAACGAGATCAAGTCGCCAGACCTTGTCGGCCTGACGAAGGCAGTCTATTCGGCGCATTTTGCCTTTTTGGTCTGGATTGGATAGGACACAAACGGCGGGACGTTTTCCTGTTATGCTCAACACAAAATCCTCCCGGCATTCCTGAGTAATATCCTTTCGCAGCTTGCCCAACAGGCGAGATGCCCATTTCTGTTTGACTTCCGCCTTCTCGTTCTGGAACAAACGAAAAAGGAAATGAATATATTGAGAATACATTGCGAATACATTTTTAACTGAGTTCAGTGACACTTTGGAACATATTCATCGCTTCCATAAACATACAGTGTCTAAAAGCCAAATGGAATGATAGGACCCCCGTCGAATGATAGGTACAACCCCCAAACAACCCCCCTCAAAAGGTTGATGTTGGGCAGAAATTGTAGGAAACCATATAATTGGTCCCATTTTCATTGGAACAACTTGAAAGGCGATAATTTTTTGGCACTAATTCAAAATCATGTCATTCTAAATTTAGCAAATTTTTATCTTGATCTAGTAAACCCTCAAGTTCCAGTTGATACGATATGGTTCCAGCAGAATGGAGCACCACCACAGTACCAAGTTAATGTTTGGCAATACCTCGATACATTTCCCAGTCGGTGGATAGGGAGGAGAGGATCGATTGAATGGCCAGCGCGATTACCTGATCTTTCATCATTAGATTTTTTCATGGGAATATGTGGAGAGCGATGTGTACAAAACTAAACTTTCAGATTTGAATGATATGTTAAATAATGTTAGAAGACAGTTCAATTTGAGATTAGAATGTTGCCAAGACATTTGCGGTGAATATTTTGAACATCCATAGTTCTTTTTCGTATTTTACATTTCATTTCGTTTTACTATACATTTTAGTTTTTGAGTATTGGTTACCGAAATTCGATACTTTCGGTTACCACAAGATTTTAATTTTATCTTAATTGTTGCAATAAACTTGAAAACAATAACATTTTTGAATAGAGAATGAAGAAACGTTTCAAACGATGTGTCACAAATTTATACTTCTCATTTAAAAAATTATTGGGGGTTGTACACGTCATTCTAAGGGGGTTGAACGTACGGGTGGAATTTTTACGTTGAAGAATGTCGAATTATAATTTAAATTTGACGTGTTTTGGGGTTTTTCGAAAATATGTACCGTAACCGAAGTAATGAATTTATTACATTTGGCTTTCACACACTATACTGAGAAATATTGCAGCCTTGTTCACTTTCCAGTTGAAGTCAGTCAAAATCGAATACTTAATACTTTTCGCATGTTTCTTGCGAAATCTATCATTACAACGTTTACTCTATTCAATTATGTAATATAACATTCTACATTTTCCAAAATTTTCAACTGTAAATATGAAAAATGTCAAGTTTTCTCATCCATTCGTCATTCATTCGCATTTGCTGACAATTTTTCCCATAGTATTTTACTAATTTTCTGTTTTCAAAACATAGGTAGTTCAGGCTGAAAATGAGGTGTTTTGGGTTTAACATCGAAATAAAATGTTATATTCAATATTTCGATTTGAAAAATGTATAGCATGATAACAACACTGAAAGGCGAGTTCTCACCAAATATCACGATAAACAAGTTATTATTGTGAAAGAACGAAAGAGCTCATTTTTCCAGTTTTTCTTGTCAAATTTCAGATTATGTGGAAAAATGCTTCATTCAAAAGTTGTAGATATCTCTATTTTCTCTAGTAGGAGGTTGAGATTCAGTGGAAGTCATGAAAATTCGCCCTTATTTATCCCCCGTACTTTGGATTGACTTCAGTTTATTTTTCCCGAAATGAACACAATATTTTTTTTGTTTCATTACTATTTTCATACTGTCATTATTTTCATTCCTCTTTTCTGGTGTGTTCGACTATTAAAAATCAAACTGTAACTTTCATGTTCCGAAAATCTAGTTCCACGAGAATGCTCAGTTTGGCCAATATAGCATTTCGAAAAATTTTTGACTGTATTTTCAATTGTTGTTACCTGTAAGGCCTCTTTGCACTGTCTCTCCTCCTCCAAAGACATACGTTTCTCGTGTTTTTTGTAATATTTTCTCTTAGCCGCTTGCAGGTTGAACCAAGTGTAGGAAAAGGACTTGACGAACGGCAGAAGGGCCTCGATGAACGGATGGAATTCGTCCTATGGATGAAGAAGAAAGAACGTTTGTAACTTATTTCTTTCAATGTGTGGCAACACATAAGAAAAGTTTGCATTATTGAATTATACATTAAATCTAGGACTATTTTAAGAAGCAGTGTAGGAATGATTTGTACGTTAAAATTCAAGCATTCATGTGACGTGAATGATAATGCCTTCAAAGAATAGTTACGGGGTTTTTGAAATGTGCATATTATGGTTAGATGATGTATACTGGGTATGTAGGTATGCATAACGTACTGGGGACGTAAATATTAGGGCTTTACGAAGATGGATCAGTGAGAAATGTTTCGAGTACGTACATTTCTGGACGTACTCAGTACGTACATTTGGATACGTTCTAAGTACGTATATTTCAGTATGTTTGGAAATGTGTATTGTTTTTCAATGTAACGTCATATATCGCAAGCTTTGCAGATTAATTTCTACAAGACTCTTCATTACTTTCAGTACATGATTGTTATGAAATCTTGTCATATTTTGATGTTTGTGTTTGTGTACCTGATATACCCTTCAGAAAAAAATAACTAAGAAGTTGTGAGGTATAATGCGGATGCTGATTCCAAGTAAACTTAAAAATAACATTTTCATAATAATATGGCAATTTAAATTGGGAATGTGCTCGATGTTACCTCGATGTCATCTAATACAAAAACACTTCCTGAACACCAGAACTGCAACATCCTTCTCGACGCGCATTCCACCCACTAAGTTGGCGTCTTTAGTCCTGTACTCGAGGTGAGAAATAGAGATAATGGTCGAAAAAATACGTGCAATGGCTGATTCCATCCAAAATGATATCTATAAAAATGTGCTGAAACCGTTTTTCAGCAGGAGTTATAAACGGAAATAATCCTAATACCAGTATAAGGAATGTCACTTTAGATTTGAATATTCCACGAGAAACTATTCGGAGATGTCTCAAGGCGAAGAATATTAAACCTTTCAAGCCAAAATTTTTACACACACTTCAA
>WOGR01010263.1:0-10992 GCA_015342045.1 Leptinotarsa lineolata
GCAGCTAGCGGGACAACCTAACGCTGTACCTAGGTCGCGAATGGGTCCCGAAATCCCTTGGACTCAGACCTGGGAGGCCGTTACTGTTACAGTGTGCGGTGCACGGAACCGGCGGGAGCGATGTGCCTCAACATGCTCCCCCACACCCAAACCCTTGCGTAGGACAACTCGGGCTAAATATAAAGATCTATAAAGGTCTACGCCTGTACCAAAAATCAAATCTCTGCTTTCAAAAATGACTAAGATACAGGGGTGTCTTAATCTTAAGTGTATATCTCTGCTTTCAAAAATGACTAAGAGACAGGAGTGTCTTCATTTTAAGTGTTTCACACTGTAGAAATTAATTTCTTTCTTCCTATCTTCGGAGGTTTGACATTTTTTGTATAATGATGGTGAATTAGACAGTCAAAAAACATTTTTCCAAAAATGAATTACCTACCTACATTTCATAGATGAGGGTGATGAAGAAAAAGAAGTCAGTGAAATCGTAACTGTAGCGTTATAGAATTTACCCCCTAGCTTATCAGAAAAATAATATGAAATAAATTTGACATAACATTTTTCAAATATTAAATATTTTGATATGATTTTTTAGACAGTTGGTGCCACCGAAATAAAACATTCTTCATTTTGCAAATCATGTGTAAAAATTGAATAACTTAAAAAGAAAACTGAAAAATTATTATTAAATAGCATGTAGGTAGGAAAACTGTTAATGTATAGATATTTGTGAAGTTTTTTATTTTGCACATCTTCGAGATCAGCAATCGTGTACGTGCTGCTTTAACAGTGCGTAGGTATTATTTGAATAAAGTGTATTAAATTCTGAAATGTGTTGTTTTAGAATCACTCTTCGAATACATGACTGCCGGAAAAACTACTTATCTAACAAAGTTTTGATACTTATCTGAACTTCAAATAAAATTCGAAACACACACAAATAATGAATATTGATCTATAAGCCTTTTTAGGTCAATAAAAAGATGTTCGGTGTAATGTTTATTGGATTAAAATTAATCCTTATCTACCAGGTGCATGTATTTATTTTCCATGTTCATACATTATTTTTGGTATATTCGGATGGTTATGCGAGTTTTAAGAAAGCATGTAGCAAAAAATGGAATTGTCTTTTTTAACTGAAATTCATTAGAATATAATATACTTAGTGAAACATTATTTTCTTGTAAGAATTCCATGCTGTAAAGTAATTCCATCTTAAGCCAATAAAAAAACATCATCAGGAACTGATAAAACTATACATTATTGCGTCTTCTAAAAAAGATGTACAATTCAGTGATTGAAAACTGACTATAAACAACAAATTAGGTACGAGTCTTACCTTTTGTAATATTTCTGATAAATCCAAGACACGACGGCAAAAACTCACTGAACTTTCAAAGTTATAAACGATTATACTACTTTCAATAATTTTTTTACAACTCACATCCAAGGATTCGCGATATCACTTTCGTCAAATCGCATTAAGCTTTCAAATCAAAGCACACTCTAGATTCAAATTCATAATGATGAAGCGCGCTCGATGGCGAATCTGAATAATCGACGATAGCGTCACCACCGCTGTGTTCGGTAACTCGCGAAAGTGAGAACATTTAAATTTGAATGGGTATGGGAAAAGGGGGTCGCGGAATAAGGGATTCGGTTCGGAAGGGTTCTATTGTGAAATATCTCCATTTTTATGTACCGGAAAGCTTTGTTTTCGAATTGAATGGGGTGAGGAAATAAATAATTTCAGAAGGTTTTATTTCACTAACAAAATATTAAGAAAATGTATACATCTGGTTATTTGATGATTGGGTTTGAATTCATCATTTTGTCACGATTTTGACAATTTATAAACAAAAAATGTATCTCTATTGAATTTTTTCCTGTTATTTATGCAACATTTTTCAACAAAGATTATATATTTCGAATAGTCGTCATATGTGACTCATATGTGAAAGTATTATATAGTCATAAAATAATTGAAAACCTCTACGATGATAATATAGGTATTGGACTTTATTCTGTTGATTACAACTATTAGGCAACTAGTTATACACATATTACAGTCTCATATTTTGTGTTCGGTTATTCCACTCCGTTATTTTCAATTCAAAGATTTGTTTCTTTTCGATTACCATGACACCACTAAATTCTATATGTGATATCTATATTTGAATTTCTTGGAAAAATAATAGTCCAAGATCCCAGAGTTGTTAAACCTTCAATGGGGGCCATCATCCACGAGGCCGTCAGAGGGCGCTAAAGAGCGAGAAGTCAAGACGACACTTTAACAGACAATGGTTTAACATTTATCTAATTGCCTGAGAGATGAATGATTGATTTTGGCTTGTTTTAGAAATATCAAGTTCATTTTGCGGTTTTGGAATATGAATCAGATATTAATAACATGCCCCATAATTGTTCAGGACGTCTTCGATCCGTGAGTATCACTGATCACAAATTCACAAATAATGAACATATCCTTGACTAACGACTTGTCAGGTGCAAGAAACATTTCAATCCGAATGACTACTAGTTGCAAATTATGAATGGATGGATTGACTCGTAACTTGATGAAAATTAATAACATTTTCCATGATGATAATTACACAATTTTCACGAACATTTTTATTTCTAGACGCGTTTAACTAACACTCTTAGCGAAACGCGTATCGATTTGGGAAGTTTATTCTTATTTCCTTTTTTACCTTTTTTATCATTATTCATCTTCATTATTTCGTCTAAATTTTCATTATTTACATATTATTATTTTTCCATAATTTGTATTATTTCATTTTTCAATTAGCTCATCAAAATATTTGAGTCCTGAGTCCTAACCTTTTATTCACACATTTTTCATTTTCAGTTCTGACGGATTTGAGAAATAGTAAAGCACCTGTAACATTCACAACCATTTCTGTCAGGATACATAAGAGGTTTGTTTTGGTGCACAGTTCCGTACAGTTCGATCACAGAATAGTATAACTATTATTCTGTGGTTCGATCATGCGCAGTTATTAAAATGTGTTTTGGTTCAGTTAGAATCGTTCTAGTATCGATCTCAAAGTGTTTTGGTTTTCTCCGAACCGATTTGGAACTATTCCAGAACGGTACTTCTTAGTTCGTACATTTGAGTAGGGACCGGTTAGAACTTCGAATTCGTTCTTGCGCACTAATAAAATTTTTATTTGCGTTGTGGATTTTGGTAGTAACGTTTTCTTAACCTCATTTTTATCCGTATTTGTGCTTTATTTAATATTTTATCCACAATTTCAATGTTTGTATTAATTACATTGAATATATTGCTTAATGGAGGTAAATAAAACAAAATAATATGTCATCATTATTCTTATACCATAATAGATAGACGTGAAATGTATAATCAAATCATAATCATTATTATTATTACATCTTTTACAATTCCAAACATATATTTTCAATTTAATTTTGGATAACCAGATATAACGTCTTGGTTAATTCCAGTTACTCTCATTTTTGCCAATAGCCTAACCTTCAATCTTTGTTTATACACTTGTCAGAATAATTTTTTATGTTTTGGTTAATTAGTTGTTGGGACCGTTCCAGAACTGTTCTGTAAGTGTAAAGTTCTACGCATTGATCCGGCGTCGATTCGGGACGGTTCCATAACTGTTCGAAATACAGAACCAAAACAAACTTAAAGGTTTGTTCTGGTTCTAACATCCGAAACACAGACCATATAGTGGTCTGTGATCCGAAACTGTTTGGAAACTGAGCAAGACATGATGCGTACAAGCAAAAAATCCCAAACTGTCCAAGACAGTCGACACTTGGTTGAAAGGCATTTTGAGGAGATCCACTGTGCCACCTATCGTATATATGAAGAGTTTTAATTTGGCAAGTAGGCAGGCTACTTTGATATATATTCATAGTTTGAGTTGATTGCCATTAAAACGTTTCTTGGCTTTCCACTTGTATATTGAAACGTATTTTTTCATATTTCTTCATCATTTTTGCAATTATGTCAGGTAAAAACCAAATGAAAATGTGCATGGTTCTTATATAATTAATAATAAAATATTTTCCAAAAGGTGGTCAATTCTTGGAATTTTTTATCACCAACAGTGAAAATGAAGATATAGATAACTTTTTCAGTAAAGAAAAATTCTCGTACTTTTAGAGTTATATAAAGTATACAAGCAAAAATACACAAATGAAACAAATTTTAACAAACGTATTGCTATTTGAATTCGTCATCATTAAACAAGGCCACTGTAGTTTCACTGAATTGTTCGTTTTTTAGGCACTGTCTCAAAAGTTCCGCAGTACTTAGAATTTGAAGAATTGGTTCATCATCGTCAGAAGATGAGGATGATGATGATTAAGACAAAAGAATACTGATGATCATGTCCATTTTGATATGTAGCGTATCTATTTAGTCACTTCAATTTTCAAATGTTATGTAACCTCAATCATTGTCTGAGACTTCATCTATAGACAATGCCTCAATTATCAATTATTTAAATCAAATAAATAAAAAAAATCCTAGAAACCAGCCCAAACAAGTTTCCACATGAATGCGCATGAGCATGGAAACAGTTCAACCTCGAGAGCAAGAACGATTCGGGACGGTTCAAAACAGTTTAGTATCATTTCGCAGTCGAAACCGGAACAGAGGATTCATCAATCCGAACTTATCCTCAATAAACCAGAAGGCTCTATATCAACTACGCATGATCCTGAAGTCCTAGAACCAGAGTTTCGTATAACCAGAACAAACCTATAATAAATCAGCTTTGACTAGGCTGCAATGTTTGTGACATTACCACTTAATACCTTTCGTTCTAGTATCACTGGTCATGAACTTCCCTTTTTTAAAGAGATTCCTCAAATTTTCGTCGCATACTTCAGAAAAATTCCTTTTATCCAAGAGAACTGACCTCACGCCCTACAGCGCCCTCTCGAGGCAATAACGTAGATAGATGTTCAGAAAAACATGATTCATGTAGAAAATGTGTTTCCATGATTTTGAAATAATGTATGAGTACTTACTAACTTGACAGCTGATCTCTTTTATAGATATCAGAGGAAATATTTTCAACATCCTAACGTTAGATCTCTACAATAAGTGGACGACATTTTTTTCAGAATTTCACAAAGGCTGATGTGATTTCAGAATAATCTTTTCATCTTGAACTGTCACACTACAAATACAAAGAAACTCATTTGTAACACAAATCTGACATTAGAATGTCTATATACCAGTGCAAATTCCAATTCAAAGAGTCAACAATAGGTTCCCCAATAATTGTAGAAGAGTCAGAATATCAGCTTTGTTAAAAAAACGTAGATATTATGGTTTTAGCAACTTGGACATGAAACACCATAACGAAATATACTTGCTCTCAGCTTGACAGCATAAATAACTAATTCACGTTGAACTTAATTTTTGTATAAACATAATCTTTTTTCAACTTGCTGCTTTCTGCTACACCGGAAATGTTACCTTGAATGGAGTGACTAACAAACCATTCGAATATATTTGGAACTAGGGACAATTGATTTTCTCACTAATTATGTAAACAATAGTAACTAGATTCAACTGACTATGGAATTATCTTGTAGAAGACAAGAAATGAAAACTACAGTTCGTTGGATCCTTTAACAAACTTTAAGATTTTTTTGTTGGATACACTGTGATCCGAAGAAAATCGAGTCTTACGATCATTTTACGGAAGTATACTTTTGGTCACTGTCAGTTGTCACTTATAACTTCCTTCTTTCAATTGTCCACAATGCAGGCGCCTACACAGAAGGTAAATTTCTAATAGATTTATTTAAAAATCGATGTATTTAGTAACTTTGAAAAGAAATTCATTATAACAAAATATGTTTGTTTCAGCCAAAAAAGGAACCAATCCACTCTGTCCAAGTTTTTGGCAGAAAAGTGAGTATTTTTGTAATAACAATATTTCGAATGGCCACACGTGGTATATAGTTTTTATGACTCTTCTGGAAATTATAGCGTATAGTTATTTGTTTTTATTTTTAGAAAACGGCCACCGCTGTTGCATATTGCAAAAGGGGCAGAGGGGTACTTAAGGTCAATGGGCGCCCATTGAGCCAGGTTGAGCCTAAAATGCTCCAGGACAAACTTCAAGAACCCATTCTGCTTCTTGGAAAGGTAACTATAGATAATGATTATTATTTGAAAACGTGGTTTAATTTCCTAAAATTTCAAATTTTGGCGAGGTTATAGTCATTAAATATAAGGTCATAATAATTGGTTTTATTGATAAGTTCATATGTTATGGTAAACGTACACTCTTGGGAAATGTACACTTTTACTGTAAAATGTGTACATTTCCCAAAAAGTTAGGTATATATGAACTGAATATAAAGTATATGTACATTTCCCGGCAAATATGTACTCTTGCCTTCATGTTTTAAGAAAAGTTGGAATACAAATAGATTGATAATGTTGCAGTAAAAAAATATTTATTCAAATAAACATAATACAAAAGGCTTTAATAACGAAAAATATTTTAATTAAAAAATGTAAATGACAAACCCAATATTCATAAATACAATTTTCGTCCTAGTTTTTCAGGACCAATAGGATGGGAATCAAACAAATAATAATAACATACTTTTAGTTCCTTAACATATTGTTTAGTTCCTAATTTATATAAATTGTCTTCATCATCTTTAGACAAAATAACACAAATCGAATTTTTTGGATCCATTTTACCAAAATCAACGTCTGGAATGGAAACTTGACATTGTCACCACAGTAGCAGGAAATTTTTCTTTCGAAAGATTACACATTTTGATGGCTTGATTTTCTAAATTTTCCCTTGCTTTCTTTCGAGCATTATCAATTAAAATTTTCTTCTTGTTTGAAATAAAATTTAACTCAAAACTTCCATCTTTATTTTCAACTTAGGTGCATAATAAACCATCATCCAAAATTATGTCTAACGTTTCAATGGAAAATTCATCTTTTTCTGCGACTTTGCTATGTGGTGAATTGGCTGTGTGTACATTTACCAAAACGACATGGTCATTGTGAATTCAATGTAGATTTCCCTTATTTGAAATTGTAAATGTTAGTTGAATGCACATTACCCAAACGAGGAGGCGAATGTGCACATTTACCTGAAAATGTGTACATTTGCTGTAACACATACATAGGTAATTAATACATACATAGCTCTTATCAAACGGCAGGATTAATTTTTCTTTCATGTTGAAAACATGGACAACTTGCTCTTCCATCCAACTTTATTCCTATGTACAATTTCAGAAATAATAATTATGCAATAAATATAAATGAAGATTGTAATTATTGGGTGAGAATAGTAATAGTAATTTATTGATGCAACTGACACTACAGTGTATAGCATATGTCATAAAAGAAGGTACACCAAAGTCAAAATTGCAGAATTTATCTAAGTAAAATACATGAATGAAATCTGATACATGGGTCAAAACAATACACAAACACTAGACAATTGTACAGCTGAAGCTGTGTACATTTCTGAAACTTATAATACGTTCACAGTCATCATTTTATGGAACATAGATTTACATAAGTAGAAATATTATAAAATATAGAATTGAACATTAAACAGAAGAATTTTGCAACAGGCATGGCGAGCATTTCAAAATTGCATACGAAAACGCCTGACATGATCAGTAAAAATGTTGCAGAAGAAAATTTAAAATTTTTTTCTTGAATAAAAGTGAATTAAGTCTTTATTTCTGTTGGTAACATGTCATAAGATTGTAGTCCAAAGAATTCTTCTGGGAAACGGAAAGCTGGTATTTTGGTAACCTAATGAAGTTTGCTTGTCTTGTAGCCATACAAAGTTAGAGATTATCTAGTCAACCTTCTTATTTGCTAATGTATTTCTCTCAGAGAATGTTCGATATATATTGACGAAAGCGGTATTATTTTGAATTGAACGAAGAGAGGACGTAAGTAAATCTTTGAAAACTTGCTTAGGATTGGGAATTTATTCCAAGAGTATGTTAGTGGATAATACATTTCTTAAGATAAAAAACATCAGAACCTAGGATCCCGTTAATTTTTTCTTGCTTTGTCTAATTTGTGAAGAGAAGGTTAATGGTAATTTTTTTAGGGAAATACTGAAAATATTTAAATGATTTCTTAATACTTCAATGATACTTTGGGCATATTGAAAACTCACTGAATACAAAACCTATACTTTAAATATTGAAATTCGCTCACTTTGAAATTTCCCATGTAATAAGATCAGTCCAAGCCCAGAGTGTCGTGCCTTGACCTGAGTTTTATGTCTTAGGGACCTATTTTCTGCAGATGTACTATATATTTATATAAAATGATGATCTTTTTATCCCGAATATGAGCTTAGGCATTGAAATCGTTTACAACTCTGAATGACATTCTTTGAAAACCTGTTGGTGTGATTTTGTATAAATATATTTCAACTGTTGTTTTATTTGCAGGACAAGTTCTCTGCAGTAGACGTGAGAGTTCGTGTAAATGGTGGAGGGCATGTTTCCCAAATCTATGCAATCAGGCAGGCGATATCTAAAGCTCTGGTAGCCTACTATCAAAAGTGTGAGTAAATGTTTCTGAAATTTCAATATGGTATCAGTAAAATGAAAATATCTTTAGGAAAATGTATTATTCTGTTCTGAACAACATATAAGAACAATACATTTTCATAGATTCATCATCACAACTTATTATAAACATTGTAGCAATGAAGTGAACAGAAGCAAATGAAAAGTTTGGAAAATGTCGCCTCTTAGATTGAACTCTCATATTTTACATTATGAATCGAAATGCCATGTAGGTGATTCACTCAAACTTTTGTATTTTAATATTTGCTCTCAGGGGTTGTCGTTTTTTTTTTATCTTTCAGTAGTGGCACTGATTTTTTTGACACTGGCGTCAGTCTGGGGTTGATAATAATAATCGACTTATCCATCACAAGGGATAGAGGATTTCTAATTTGTATTTACATTATTTGCCTGTCTCTATTATTCTACTGACTACATATGTTATCGTTATATTTTTTTTCCAACCTATACTTATATTTAGTTGTAATTTTTATTTTTTATGTTATTATATTTGTCTTGTAATTGGGATTACTCCTGTTAGACAATAAACTTCGATTTGATTTGATAACCTTCTAACGAATGGGTGAAGTGTCAGCTACAGTTTTTCAACTTGACCTTAATAATTCATACATTTATTTTTTATGTCAAAAATCTTTCACAAGGAAGTTTTGCTAAGTCTGTCCTATGCAACAATCAACACTCTCATAAGATATGGAATTCTAAAGTGGGGTACAGGATCTTCTGCACAAAGAATTTTCGTACTCCAGAAATATGCTATGAGAATGTGTGTTACGGTATTCAAAAATATTTCTTTATTTGAAATGAACCATCCCAATGATGGCCATTCTACTAAATCAAAAAATTTGTTGAGTGCCACCCATCGAACCGCATTATGTAAAAGTCATCTTTATTTTGGACCTGAATTATTGTACGAGTTGGACATTTTAACGAGATAGTTGTTTAATATTATGTTTTTTAAGACCCAATTGAAAACCTACCTCATCCAAAAAAGTTGCTACACCATCCAGGAATAAATTTTTCTCTAACATGCGTTATTTATTTTCCAAGTGTTGTTTTACCCTGTGTGTTAGTAGTAATGTTTGTAATTATATTATATCATGGTATACACCTTATGGATGTCTTCCTTATTACTGTATACTAGTTTCTAAAAGAAACTTCATGCTATTTAACTAGGAAAATAAATATTATTTAAAATTTATTATGGTGATTAATTTGTGAACATATTCACAATCACTGGTATAATTGAGTCTTTTGCTTATTTAGATGTTGATGAAGCATCCAAAAAGGAATTGAAGGACATCTTGATCCAGTACGACCGAACATTGTTGGTTGCCGATCCTCGTCGTTGCGAACCCAAGAAGTTTGGTGGTCCAGGTGCCCGTGCCCGCTACCAAAAATCTTACCGTTAAGCTGTTTAGGTGTAATGTTGTGTTTCTTGTATCTATGAGATATCTACAATAAACATGATCTATTTGTACATCTTTTTTTTTTCATAAAAATAAATCAAGAGGTTTTCTGAAAAAGGTCTTTTTCGGTTGAAGTGAAAAGTGAAGTTATTAGAATTTGATTCTTTTGAAAACAGATATATTTAGGTTATAATGATGAACAAATTCTTCAATGAATAAAATTACAGATGAGAAATGGTATGAGGAACATTCTCAAGCATGTGTTTTTGATTATTGGATAGTACAGTAAAACCTGGTTAATATAGGATAAAGAAAATGAAGTTCAAGAGCTCACTTGAAAATGGTTTAACACGTTATAAAGCTCACTAACCTATAGGTGACAAAGCAATTTTCAAAGAGGTGTCCCCTACACCTATAGGCGTACGGCTGTTAGCTAAATTTAGATCGGTTTCTGTATAGTGGGCTTTTCTGAAATAGTATCACAAGAGGCATGGCTATTGGTCATAAAATTATAATACCTAGATGTGGTTTTTCGTTTTGGTTTATTTATGTGTAGGATATCTATTAATATCCTAAAGTCTATCCAAATCCAAGATAGAGTAAAACAAAACCGAAGCATGATGTTCACGTGATCGCCCAGTGTCAGATGGAAAGGGCAGCGTTCATTGGTGAATTCGCCTTCTTGTTACTAGTTCGGTACCAGCACAGGGTTGTAATCAGTCGTTTGTGTGGCGTGCGTTATAGTATAATGTTTAAAATTGTTTTCCAAGATGTCCATTACAGACAGTGCTGATGAAACTGTGAGCTATCCTCTGAGTCCAGCCAGGAAACGATTCAAAAAAAGGCATTTGAGTGTTTAGATGAAAGAAGTGAATGTGTGTGTTTAAGAAAGAGATGGAAGAAATTGAGACATCGACTGTTGACGAAGTCGTATCGAAAGTTTCTGATAAAATTGGAGTGTGTTGCGCTT
>WOGR01010264.1:0-12847 GCA_015342045.1 Leptinotarsa lineolata
TTTTCAAATATGCAAGAAACTATCTCTAGTGATTTGGAAGTTATAAAAAATGGTGTGACGCAAACTACTTGTGCTTCAATATCAAAAAAACAAACTTACTCACCTTCGGCTGTGATATGAACAATTTATACTTGAATGAACATATTCTTGAGATTAAAAACCAATCCAAATTCCTAGGAATCTTCATGGATAACAAATTGAAATTTGACCAACATATTTTAGTTTTGAATAAAAAATTGGCATCGGAATGATAAGCACTTCGAATAGTATCGAATGAACTGAGTTCATCCACAAAAAAATGGTATATCATTCCTTGATTGAGTCTCATCTGAGATATGGAGTTGCTTTCTGGGGATTTTGCAGTCAACAACTTTCTCATTCAGTGTTTGTTTTACAAAAAAGAGTGTTTAGATACTTATGCAAGGTGAGAGTGCGTGAGTCATGTAGACCATTATTTTTGAGAGAAAATATTCTCACTGTTATTTGTATTTTCATTCTGGAAACTGTTTGCCTGATTTACAAAAAACATAATACGGTTGGAACTACGGAACATATAAACTACATAACCCGGGAATAACAGAAAATAAAATACATCTTTTTTAATTTATGGAAGTAAAAAACTGTTTATTCACATACCTTATGAAATTAGGAAGGAGAAAAGCTATAAAAAGTTCAGAATACTTGTTAAAAATGCTCTTGTAGCAAAAGCGTACTACAATCTAGATGAATATTACAATGAAACTTTGCTGTGATTTAATACATTTGTTTTTATTTATTTTTTTAGCTGTTGATGTTTATCCTGACACTTACATTTTAAATCATATTTCATTGTGTGATACATCATATTTTTATTGCCATAACATGTGAATTTATGTTCAAATTGTGTTTAGTTTTTTTTTACATTTTTTAAAATTGACTATATAAACTATTCTTTCGTCAAACTTCTATTTTTTATTGTTATATTTCATCTTCGTGATATGCGAACTTAGTTTTGCTCAAATTGTAATTCTGGATATTTGGGTTTTTGAATTGACCCTTTTCTTTTACTCTTTGTAGTGCTATACATACCAGATTTTTCAACAATAAGATTGCATTTTCCTGGACAGTAAAGAATATATATTATTATTATCACTATACTATCAGTTATATCAAAAATCATGAACACTTTCAATCCACACATTCTTGAATATTTTGACATCTCCAACATCTTGAGCGTTATCCGGAAGCCCTCAGGGACCCTTCCTGCTGGCGAAGACCTTTAGTGGAAGACCAGGAGATGTTTGGAGATTTCCATTGAGCAGTTCCTATCTTTACATTCAAATAAAACGGAGTGTGAAATATCATCGAAATTTTCTATTCGTTTGAAAGACCTATTGATGCCATTATGTGTGGGGTATAATATTGTTCAAATGTCTACCACGACTTCTCTGGGTAGGGGATATTTAAAACGTCCAGCTTTTTATGACTCTGGCCCATTAATCAGGCTGAATTCGACCGATAGTATAGGTTATGTTGCCTTTGAGGACCGCTGTGATTTGTGGCGCAATCGCATACACCTGCGAGAAAACCCCACAAGAAAAAGTCTTACGGGGTCAAATCTCACGACCTCAGTAGCCAGTTCACATCAACTCCACGTGAGATGACCATGCTCTCGAATCGCTCGTGCAGAATATCTAAAGTGACATGAGCTGTGTCCACGTAGCGACATACTGTTGGAACCGCATGTCATTGGTGTCCAGATCACCCAGTTGAGGCCAAAAGAAGTTGGTAGTCATCAACTCATAGTGCCGGCCGTTGACAGTGATGGCCTGGACAACGTCGTTCTCAAAGAAATATAGACCGATGACGCCGCCATCNACGGACCCTCTTGGATCTCATATGAATTGGTATCGTCACAAACTCGACAAACTTGTTTTCTTACGTACCCATTCATCCAGAAATGGGCCTCATCGCTGAAGATGATTTTTTGATGAAAATTAGAGTCAGTTGCCAACTGCTCTAGAGCAGCCCATTCAGCGAACATACGTCGTTGTCTACGGTCGTGTACCTGCAGTTCCTAGGTCAGTTCAATTTTGTACGAGGACAAACCCAAGTTACAACGCTAAATTCCCCAAGTTGTAGTCTGCGAAAGGACGAGTTCTGGTGAGCAAGGCGAAATCGACTGCCTCGACTTCTCCTGCACACTCTTACAGACAGCGGCGATGTTTTCGGTAGATCTTGCGTTTCATTGACGTATGGGTATTGGTAGATCGTTCACTGAACCGGTGGACTACCACATTCCGAACAGTCCTCTCGGTAGAAAGATTATGGAGACCGTAAAATGGGCGAAGCGTGCGGTACGTCGTCTGAACAGAACGCTAATTTTGAATTTTATTATTTGCACGTGCTGTTGAATGTTATATCCGTCCGTAGTGATTTGGCGAACAGACTGAATGAATGACACCTAATTTGAAAGATCTAGCTTCAAAAAATGGCAGTTATCAAAGTTCGGAGGTCCCTGCTGAAAGATCCCAAATCAACAGACTTGAGAGTAAGCAGGCCGAGGGACAATTTGGCCAGGTGGGGTTTCCTAACAGACCCTACAACTCAATGCAAATGTGGAGAACAACAAACCACTCAGCATCTCGGCAAATACACGATATGCCTAGAATCATGCATGATGGTGGACCTCCTGTCAGCCTTCTTCATCTCCTTTACTGCAAGTGTGGACTTCGGTTTTTTGTCTGTTATATACATAACATAATTTCCATTTGCATCTCTATCTCTATCATTTTAGTATTACACTCACATTGACGTTTTTGAAAAGGAACAAATAAATCATCAAAGGCCTGAAGCAGCAAAGTTCTCCGAACCCATAATGGCTTTTCGAACATCATCCGAGCTTTTGTGTTATGCTGTTCATCGTGCTCAAGCCGTCAAAGCTCCTTACAAACAGCTTCGAACTACTCTAGGGATTATCCAAGTTGATAAACTGCGAAAGCTCTTAAACATCCCTCCAGGAGGATTCCACTCGATCAGCTACAGATTGTGACGCCCTAAGATGGTATTGTATAGCGAAACACGTGTCAGAGTTTTGTAAAGTTTCAAGTGGGGATTTCACATCAAAGTTCGTTTACGTTATAATGGATTTTCGACAAGTATCTGCCAGTTCCATCATATTTGTCTCCGAATTGAAATAAAATCAGTGATTCAATTATGATTTTTCTTTTCAAGAATTATCGTTCGAATTCCGTGGAAACATGAATTCTAAATGAAATATAAATGCTAGATCAGCAATTTAATTGAATACTGACTCTCAAAGACGCGATAATTCAGAATCGTGGAGTAATCAGATTATATTTCCTCCAATAATTAAGGAAAACAAATTTCACAGAGTTAATCGAAAATCGAAAGAAGTCATTTCCTGTTCATTTTCGTAATAATCGGCTTTTTCTAAGGTAGACGTTTCTGCAATCCGAGATGATTAGAAGATAATGAAGTGAATGCAGCTTCAAAGTTTTAATTAATACAATATATTTCAATAAGAGGAAGAGTTTACTTGCATATTGGCAAAATGATGGTACCAAATATCATGAAAATTGAGCATGTGCAGAAATACAATTCATCTATAGAGTATAACATGAACTCATGCTAAGAATCACACATTAAACGGTAAGACCTCGTTTAACCTGAGCTCACACAAGTTTAGACTTGTGAGAGTTGTCTTTCGTAGGGAAACGACAGGAGGCTAACGGGAAAACAGATTTTCAACAGATTATCAGCTGTAAAAATAACAGTAATAAAAATTCACAGAATCTTTTTTAAGAAATTCAGATAAAAAAATGCAAAGGTCATGGTACCGACCTCTTCTGAACATTATGAATGATAAACTTCTGAAATCTACAAGTATATACGATGAGGCTCGTCTGAAAGCAGCAATGATCAAGGAATCGGGTGCTTGGTTGAATGCCTTACCTCTTGCATCTCTTGGAACACTATTAGACGATGAATCCATCAGAGCAGCAGTAGGACTGAGGATGGGTTTATCTATTTGTGTGCCTCATACTTGTGTTTGCAGTAGTGTAGTTGATGAGAAAGGTACGCATGGTTTGAGTTGCAGGAGAAGTGCAGGGCGTACATCTCGACATCACCAGGTGAACGACATATTGAAACAGGCTATGGTGTCAGAGGATATTCCTGCAATTCTGGAACCCTAGGTACCAGTCTAGGTACCCACACTTCGTGCAACTGACGCCTGACGCCAGTCACACGAGGGGGCGCAATCGGCGGGGTAGAAGACCCAATTAGTTATTTGTCCCAAAAAACATAAGTACATATTATAATAATTCCTAGTAACAATAGTATCTAATCTAGGCCCCTCGAATCAAATTCCATTTCCCGCCCAGATACCCAAAATATAATAAAGAAATAACAATTATTGGTTATAAAACGTCGGAGTTGCGTACAGAATCCCAGCTACCACTGACATGCCCCGACTGGATCAGCCGCGATCATTCCTCAGTGTCTGTTGAGTGCTGGTAAGCTGGCAGCTTAATCGACTCTCTCATCCTTCACCACACTTTCTGCCCATTCATTAACCATTCTTATCCACTCATTCCGTTTCCCATTCATATCCCTCAGTGTCATTTCTCCGTTCATACGCTCCATGTTCTCATTCCATTCACGCCACCCCGTTCTATCTCCATTCATGCATCTCTCTATCGAGTGCTATGCCGTTTCAAGCTCCCCATACCCACAGGGGCATGGCAGCTCCGGGCCCAAGTTGAACCTGGCCAAATACCTCGGGAAATTTCCATATCCCGTGAGCAGTTGTACCGCCTTCCGCGACAGGCCTATTGATTCATGCCCGACTATCCTGCAGAATCTGTAAAACAGCCGTCCAATCATTCCGTTCTTTCATTCTCGTTGCCAATCTTCTCTGGTCCTTTCTTTTAACCTTTTCCTCTCCTCACTCTCACCTTTCATTCTCTTCCATAAATCACCCTCACATATTCTCCCTTTAGCCCTACATTCCTCTCGGTCCACTTCCTCAATTTCCCCGCCAGTACACTGAGTTTTTTCCTCGTTTTCTTGTGGTGTTCTACGAAGAGTAGCCCCGAGTCCACCACAATTCCAAGGTATCTCACATGCATTGTTAGTTCCATCTCTGTCCTATTCGTTCTTATGACCGGAGCTCTTTCATCCCTGCTGGCTGGTATGTACATACATTCGGTTTTCCTATCATTGTATCCCAGCCACATCTCCTCCTCCCATGCTTTGCACTCGTCCCATACCAGCCTCCATCTTTCCTCTATGCTTTGGACGGAGTTACCTTCGACGCTTCGCCCATTTTATGGTCGCCATAATCGTCCTACCGAGAGGACTATTTGCACTGTGGTGAATGAATTTGAGTTCGCGTCGCTAACAAGAACTCGGTCTTTCGCAGATCACAACTTGGCGAATTTTGCATCGTGATTTGGGCCTGCACCCGTACAAAATTCAACTGGCCTAGAAACTGAAGGTAAACGACCATAGCCAACGATGTGTGTTCGCTGAATGGGTTCTGGAGTAGCTGGCAACTGACCCTGATTTTGATTGAAAAAACATCTTTAGCGATGAGGCCCATCACTGTCAATGGCGAGCACTATAGGTCGATGAATACCAACTTCTTTTGACTTGAATTGGAGGATCTAGACACGAACAATATGGGATTTCAACAGGACGGCGCTGCGTTTCACACAGCTCATGCCACATTCGATATTTTGCACGAGCGATTTGAGGCCATGGTCAGATCACGTGGAGGTGATGTGAACTGGCCACAAGATTGTGCAATTTGATCTCTTTAGACTTTTTCTCATGGGGTTTTCTCAAGTGCCAGGTGTATGCGAATAGGCCACACACTACAGCGGTCCTCAAAGCTGATATAACTCATGCCATCGGTCAAATTCAGCATGATTTATTAGCCAGAGTCATGGAAAATTGGACGTTTCGGATGTGATCGACCCAGAGAAGCCGTGGCGGACATTTAAACGACGTAATATTCCACACATGAAGGCATCAATATGTCTTTTGAACGAATGAAAAAATTCGATGATTTTTCACCACACACTTTTTTTATTTAAATTTAGAGATAGTAAGCGCTTAATGAAAGACTCTATATTTCTATAGAGGCAATGACCATAAATTCGGGAATAATTTATTTTCCATACTATAGTTGAAACATTGATCTAGAACAGACTGCAATATTTTAACATATTCACCAGTTCCCAACCATTATTATTCCAAATATTTCGGTCCAACTTCTAGAGAAAGACTGACCTACTTCATTAGGATTAGATATGCCATCAGGTATTGTTTCATTTTTAGTTTCTCCAACCTTCATTTATCCTTAATTTACCCAAATGCGTATAATGCCTTCAAATCTACAAAAATTATTTACCTATGCCCGTTTTCATTTCTCAAACTGAGGAGCGTGAAATTTCTCAACTATTTGTATGGTACCCAACCAATTTTGGTTCGCGTTCTTTCATATGTTCTCATAGCACTGTCAAGCTCAGTTATCAACATTTTGATATTTTCTGTTAACCAAGTTGCGTTTCGTTTAGTTACCCTAACCGTTCCCTTACCTGCATGCTAATCATCGCATTCAATATATTAACTTCATCATCAAGCTTTTCCGCTGCTAATATCTCGTGTCAACTTACAGCTTGAAGATCATGATAAAAAACTGGGTGATTAAAAGTCCTATAATGTTTAAATATTACAAATTTTGCTCCCGCTCCTTTGGTCCTTATATCTAGTTTACAAACTTGTTGTCTGATATTGAGTCAGCATTGATCGTACCTGCCACAAAAACTAAATCCAATTCACTTATGAAAATATTATCCAAAAGAGTACAAGCTCTAACATATATTCTCATTGGTCCTTGCATCAATTGTGAACAGTTAAAAGAGTTGAAACATTCACTATATACTATATTACTGACATCGATCATATTATGATTGATTCCTAAAATTTTTTTCGAGTTTTAATTTAACCCATGAACGATCACAAACTATATTCGTCAACTTGCCATCTATTTCTAATAATTCACATTTAATAACTTCTCTGAAATGAAGAGCAACACCTCCCATACGATTTTTATCCTTTCTCAGAAGACTTTAACTACGAAGCATCACCCGACAGTCTCCGTAATGCCAACCAATTCAAAATCGTTTGTCTGCACCATATCACAGAACTCATTGATGCCAGAAAAATCGATATTGCATTGAGGTGTGCAATTTCCATGATGTTCTGTTAATGTCATGTCTCCATAAGTAACCACTACGAGTAAGAAAGTATTCAGTGCGTCAATTTTAAAATTTACAATGGGCTATATCTCACGAACGGAAGCTGATATCGAAAAATGCTTGAAACTGTTTCTAAGATAGTAAAGGGGAACTGAAATGAAAGAGAAGTCGCCCTCATCAACCCTCGAGGCCCCACCCTCCAAAACTCAAAAAGTTCAAATTACAAACCCCTACTTGTGATACACATTGAGAATACTATAAAAATGCTATCCAATGGTATAAATAATAATTGTACAGAGTGAAGCAATAATTGTGAAAATTTGGCATGAATGGAAAATTTAATGAGCAATAGTTGTGAAAATTTGGCATGAATGGAAAATTTACCAAGGTTTTTGTTGAACTGCAAATTTATTAAAAATGTCAATTATGTAAACGTTCAAAGTGGGTTCCGTTATTTTGTAAACAATAATACAGCCTATTTTCAAATTCTGCACGAACTTTGGCAAATGTTGTTCTAGTAATGGCGCAACATGCTTGCGTAATTCTTTCTCGCAATTCCCCAAGTGACGCAGGTTGAGTTTTATAAACAACTGACTCGAGGTGACGCCACAGAAAAAAGTCAGGTGGCGCCAAGTCTGGTGACCTCGGTGGACACTCAATAGGACCTCTCCTTCCAATCCATTTGTTCGGATAATTGGTATCCAACTAGTACCTAACTGGAGCTGCATAGTGAGGATGTGCTCCATCTTGTTGGAAGTGCAGCAAATCTTCGTCTACAGTTAGGTTGCCTTGGTCGTCCCTTTGGTTCTCTAATTCATGCACAATTAAAGGTTCGATGTTGTTTTCCAGCATATCGAGATAAATGTGTCCACTTAAATTGCCTAGTATGAACCAATTATAGCATCGCCCTGCCCAAACGTTCAGTTTTTCAGGATATTCAGTGTGACCTTCTCTGAATTGATGCGGGTTCGCATCACTCCAGTACCGACAGTTTTGTTTATTTACATTACCATTCAGCATACAAGTACATTAATCACTTAAACAAGTATTTTTCAACATTCTCGGTTCAACGCGAATTATTTCAGTCATGAGTTCTTGAAGAATTTGTGTACGGGTGAAACTTATGTAATTTCAACACCTTTCTAACAGACTCATGTGAAAGTCCTTGCACTGCAGATACTTGACGTGTTGATACAGTAGGCTCCATTGCAAAATTTTCAAGGACCTAAATTTGGGTTGCTTCATTCAGTAATCTTCGGGCATTCCTTTTTTCATTTTGCACTGATCCCGTTTCTCTAAACTTTTCAACTAAATCGCGGACGTACACGTGACTTACATATTTGTCCGGATGCCTTTCATGAAATATTTGAGCTGTTTTTAAATTACATTGGTTCTGGGAGGCAAATATGAAAATTATCTCCACGCGCTAAGGTATACTGTAAACCATCGTGACAACTACAGCTGAATTACAGTACAGATCGTACAAATGATGAAAACTAATGACATTTAAAAGTCTCAAATAAACCAAAAATTATTGACTTTGACAGAACCAAAAAACAGATCTTTCCAACTTGCTTTGCAAAAAAGGCAAATTAAGTTTTTATTTAACAAAAACAAGTAGCGACGGACACTTATCATGTAAAATAAGAGTTCGGGAGGTAGCATTACAAATAAAAAAGTCATAGTAAGCCGGCTGATAGTAAAATTCGTGCGGACTTTGACAATAGGCTGTACGAACAAAACAACGGAACCCACTCTGAACATTTACTTAATTGACATTTTCAATAAATTTATAGTTCAACAAAAACCTCGTTAAATATTCCATTTAAGCCAAATTTTCACAAATATTGCTGCACCTTGTATAATTATTATTTATACCATTGGATAGCATTTTTTATAGTCTTTTCAATGATGTATCACAGGTAGGGGTTTGCAATTTAAGTTTTTTTAGTTTTGGTGGGCGGGGCCTCGGAGGTTGATGGGCATGAGTTCTCTTTCATGTCACTTTAGTTCCTCTTTACTATCCTAGAAACAGTTTCAAGCTTTCGTTCGTGAGATATAGCCAATTGTAAGTTTTAAAATTGACACACTGTATACAACAAGCAACGGCACTCAAATTTTAAGAAAAGTGAGAATTATTTTTACTAACCTGGTATCTACCAATATACTAAGTACATAGAAATTGGGTCTGGTAGTTCTGGGATTTGATTTTATCAGGGTTTGTTTTTATTGTTCCAATATTATTCTAATATACAGAGCAAGTCAAAAGTTTGGAAACAGTCAAATATCCTCAATTGTCAAAATAATAACTTGGTCATATTTTTTCAACTGGTCTTCTAGATTGATATTTTTAAGGCACTTGGTTACCACTTTTTTTAATGTATAAATGGAAAGGGTATATTTTTTTGGCTTTCTACTTATCCATTTTGAAAGTACTTTCAAATAAAAATTTCAATAAAAAATATTTTTTGTTTTCTACTTCATTTCCACCAAAAATGTGAAAATTTCTGGAGAAAGGAGAAAAAAGCAATTAGGTTCAGAATGAACTGAATAGATAAAGGCGATTTTCTTGTAATTCAACGTTCAAGTAGTTGTTTCTTTCATGCAATTCATCGTTCATATAAAAAAAAATTGTTTTGTTTCATCCATTTTTGTGCCTTGAAAAAATTTCTATACAAAAATATAACCCTTTCAATTATATTGAAATACAAAAAATTATATTTGATTTAATTTTCAGCTAAATTGGAAATGACAAAAAAAGTACTCAAAACTTGGCTCTTTGTCTATTTTGGGAGACTCAAATTTCACGATCCTTTTTTCTCTCTACAAAACGGTAATTGTTTCCCAAATTGTATATTTTCTAGCAAACTACAAGGCACTTTTTCGTTCCTTGACTTCATGTTTGTAGTTTGTGTAGTGTTTCATTTGAATACTGAATTGACAAGTTGTATTTATTTGCACAAATGAACAACACATATAATCAAAACAAGTCAGAAGACTGTACAAGGAGAGATACATAAATATAAGAAAATAAATATTTCGAAATGAAATCTGGAAACATTAATCTCTCCCAAGGTACCTACACACTAGGTTCTTTTAAATTCATGCAGGCCTGGCTATTACCACGCTGGACATTCGTAGCAGGACCACGCTGATATCGAGTAGAGACCGGTTTCGAGGTATTACCTCATATCAGTGCAGCAAAGATCCGACTCAAATAGCAGTGTGGCTGGGATTCGTGTTCTGGCATGTATTTACCAGGACCTACTGTGTAGGTACGTTGGGAGAGAGGAATGTTTTGAGATTTCACTAAGAAATATTCTCACAAATACATATAGCCAATTATTAATGGCAAACACTCTCCTGAAGCGACTATATCATTTAGAATATGATTTAAAAAAAGGATTATTTTGGAGAAGTAGAAATTTTATATTCTATAGAAACATTTGAAATAAATAAAGACCTAGCAACCATAATCTAAATATACATAGACAATCAGAGACAATGTAAAGAGCATTTGATGCAATCTTAATGGAATATCTGTATTATTGATAAATTGTTTATTTTGTGCAAATTCATGATCACTTTAATAAGATGAATGAAAATACTTGTCTAATTTACTCAGGTAAACTTTCAGAAAATATTGAAAATTACTTCACGAAATACAAAAAAACAGCTTTCATATGTAATAATAATTTAGGCAAGATTCTGTTCAATTTAATACCCAAACGAGTTAGAATGAAAAACTCAGGTAGATAATCTCAAAATTCTACACACATGTAATGAATGGAAGAAAATGAATTTGTTGGAAGCTATGAAAATTTATAAATCAATCAAAAACCCAAAATATATACCCCTAAACGAAGTTGGCACCTTTATTCAATATCTACCTTGCTTTCCAGCCTACCTATAAACCTCATATAACTCGGTGTTTGGATTTCAAAATGTTAGTTTATACTTGATAATGCGTTAGATCCCGAAACCGGTCGTAGGAATAAAATACTTAGTGGAAATTCAACAAAAGTGGTTTCACTCATCTCATTTGTGGAATATAATGAGAAACCTAACAAATTTGAAGTTTGTTTTAATACACCTGACGGTGAATCATATTCACTGTACTGTGAGGTTGCTATTATGTAAAGATAGATTTTGCTATTTAATTTTTTCCAGTTCAAGTTCTATTTTTTGTGTTATCAAGTGATCTGAAATGCTTGTAATGCAGTCAATTAAGATTTCTTCTCTTTTAAATTTCCCTACCAACCAACCAACTTTCCTATTTAGATAACTACGCCACCGCTATCTATGAATAAGCCCCAACGCCATCTAATTATTTGGCTATAAGGTTGATAAACTATAAAATTTAGGGTCTTTCAGAAAGCGCTTCCTATCTTTGAATTTAAATGAAACAAAGTGTGTGAGGTATGATATATTTTTTATTAGTTTGAAAGACCAATTGATGCCATTATGTGGGGAATATAAAATCGTTCAAATGTCTGCCATGGCTTCTCTGGGTGAAGTCCATCCAAAACGTCCAATTTTCCATGACTGGCGCATAAATCAGGCTGAATTTGACCGATGGCATGGATTCGCATACGCCTACGACTTGAAAAAACCCATAAGAAAAAGTCTAACAGGATCAAATCGCACGATCTCGGTGGCCAGGTCACATCACCTCCACGTGATATAACCATGCCTACAAGTCTCTCTTGAAGAATATCCAATGTGGCATGAGCTGTGTGGCACGAGCTGTGTGGCACGTAGTGCCGTCCTGTTGAAACCACATGTCGTTGGTGTCCATCTAATTCAGTCCAAAAGCAGTTGGTAATCATCGACCTATAGTGCTCGCCGTTGATAATGTTGGCCTGATCAACATTGTTCTCAAAGGAATATGGACTGCAGACGCCGCCAGCCCAAAATGCACACCACACAATGACTTTTTTGGGATGCATTGGACGCTCTTGAATCTCATGTGAATTGGTATAATAAATGACAAATAATTTGACAGATGTAGCTTCAACAAGATAGCCGTTATCAATTGTCAAAGTTCGAAAGTCCCTGTTGGCAGACCCTATATTTACACAATACTGCCACATGAAATCGTGAAATGAGGATGCCATTTTACGAGTTTTCATTAGCAGACGTAGTTCTTGAATAGTTTGTGCTTTTGATCAGATTTCCAACAGTAAACTGGAGCGGCAAGTTTTGACTTCAGATATGTGATCAGCGGACAAAAATACGCAAGTCTCACTTAAAATATTTCCAAAACTGGTGCGAGTCCAAAAACCCAATATTTACCTTGATCACTACATACTGAATTTGAAAAAAAAATGCGTCATATAGTCTATCCATTCCCGATTGGAACGGCAATAAAAATAAGAGAACTACGAGAGGTGTTCATAATCACTACCCGGCAAATGGGAAATATATATATACTACCAGTGCTTTTATGTTCAAAGCGTCCCTGGTACAGTCATAAAAATTTATGGCCTGTGGCCCCTAGTCGCCCAGATACGTGCTATCAAATGTAGTTGAGAAATAAAGGCTCGGCTAGCTGGAATGGCTGAATACTAATCATTTGT
>WOGR01010265.1:0-10990 GCA_015342045.1 Leptinotarsa lineolata
TTGGAGTGAAAGTAACCAGGTTCAATTCAATGCCACAAAAACCCAGGCATCGGTTTTCTCCAAAAAGATGAATGTCACCGAACCGTATGTAATAATGTCAGGACAGGCAATCCCGTTTTCTGCTTCGGTAAGTTGGTATTGAAGGTTAAAATGGACAGGATGTGGCACGACTATGTCGCTGAAATTGCAAAGGCAGATTCTCGTAAGCTTGGAGCACTGTTCCGAACCAAAAAACTGTAGACATCCCAGCAACTTTTGATGCTTTATAAAGATCAGATCAGTCCTTCTTTGGAGTATTGTTCTCATGTATAGAGTTCCGCCCTAAGCATGCACTGAAGCTGCTGGATTCCATTCAGAAAAGAGCACTCTGACTGATTGGAGACACGAACATCACCTGCAATCTTAATAGTCTGGAACTGCCGCGAAAGTATCTACTCTTCTGTAGATACTTTCGCGGAAGGTGTTCAAGTGACTTGGCACACTTGAATCCAGCAATAGCGGTGGTACATATCAGAAAAAAATTCTATATGAAAAAGTTATTTTGTTTGTTTGCATAAATTTTGCAAAGTCTTATAGTATTTTTAACACATTTGTTTCTTCGATGAAGTTTTCATCATCAGTAATTTTTATAAATCCATGTTTTGGATCAGGAAGCTTCAAAAATTAAAATTTCACAGAATTCAAATATCTATTGGTAGCTTGAATCACGTTTCTATTGAATCGATCTCAATTGAAGTTTCAAGAATCTGTGGTTTAGTAAATCTATATTCAAGTGGTAAAATGAATATATCGTCCAAATTGTCTTGCAGGCATTATAAACTCATTTAAACCCAGTTTGGAACTTGAACTTCACTCAAACTATGATTGTACAAAACAAGAAAAAACCATGTATATATAACAAACTGAAAGAGGATTATTTTCCTGAAATCCTACAATAATTCAAGTCTCTATCAACTCTAGAACCTCTACATTAATCAAAGTTCTCCTACATGACATACTTTGAATATATAATTCATAATAATTCATTTCGCCGCACTAGATTGTGATTTCAAAGGGTCACCCAATGGTAACCCAAATCTCATTAATGACTGGGTTATTGTATATTTCGAACCTCAATAACCAAAAGGTAAATAGGCTACCCTCAGTGCAAATGGATTAATCCATGCTGAGGGTCGTCTTCAATAGTGGCTCTATTTGCAACGTCGAATATTCAATATAAATTAAAGCTATGAATCACATTTGTATCCGATTGTGGACCCACGATTAATGTATATCGGTTGATAGATGTTATCTATGCAACATTATCAAATCATTTTGGGCTCTATGAAATTAGAGTGACGTGATGGAAATAACTATAATAATCATTGCAATCAACCTAAACTGTGGAAAGTACCGATACTGAATTTATAACATATTAATACAAATGAAATCAATTGAATGAAGTGAAATATCACAATACCTTAAATTTACATAATGCAATAAACCTGCTTTGTTGTAGAAATTAAAGCGCTGGTCTTGAGGCCGAACATGTAGCATGTTGGAGGAAGATGCACTAAGAGATTTCAGAGGTTTGGCTGTAGCTCTTTGAATGCCTTCTATAGAATCAATAAGGTTCTACCGGTGAGAAAGTTATCGAAGTGCTTGAAAATATGGTAGTTTGTTGGCGAGAGGTCTGGAAAGTATGATGAGTGAGAAAAAACTTTGACGCTTCGTTTAATTTTCAGAAGTTGATTTGTGACACATGCGGACGGGCGTTGTAGTGAAGCAGAATTGGACCTCTTCTGTTGACCAGTGTCGACTGCTACTGATGCAATTTCCGTCAATTTGAATCGATGGTGGTTTGACCCGGTTGCAGAAAGTTATAGTGAGTGACACCAGCCGCTGACCTCCATACAGTAACCATGGTTTTCCCGTAGGTTTTCGCCTTTAGCAAGTGCTTGGGTGGCTCATCGGCGTCCAACCACTGTCTTGAACGTCTTCTGTTATCGTACAGGATCCACTTTTCATCACACGTGTCGATTCGATCCAAGAAAGGATCATTTCGGTAGCGCAAAAGCAAAGAAGAACAGACCTCGAAACGTGACAATTTCCGTCGATCCTTCAAACTGTAGGGTACCCACTTATCGTAATTTTTGACCTTTCTAATACGTTTTAAACCATCAAAAACCGCATGGGAGCTAACGCACCGTTTGTGATGGGTCAGTCTCCACCAAGGTCCTCAAATCCTCGTCCTGGATTACTGTAGGTCGACCACTTCGGGACTCATCTGTTCTACAGCTTTGATTTGCAGTCAGATTTGTTTGGGCTATTTGATATACGTCAAGCTTTCGACAGTATTCATTATTTTCTCCGAGATAACTGTAATATAAAATTATACAATATAAAGTTATAACTATGAAGAACTGTCAACTAACGTCAGGTGAACTGAGGTAATATTAATTATAATTGATGTTGTCAAAAACTCATTCATTTGTTGCTAGTTCTTTGACCTACGTTCCATAAAGTAAACGCCAAGAAAACAACAAATCCCTAACGTGTCTCAAATCGGTACCTGTCAGACATATTTCTGTAATTCGTCTGCTTGATGGCAAAATTATCTGCGTCACGAAGTATTTTTCTTCGACTTTCTCCCTATCGATTAGCAGTGGCGTCGAGACGGCGATGTCAACAAGTGTTACACGCACTGAGGACGCCTTGATGAATTGCTCTGAGATTCAGATATTTTGATGGCAAAATATTTATTGAACATCTGTTGATGTTGCAGCTAACTCAAAATGAAAGGTTGTTTGTTGTCTGTGGTCTGGTTTCATCCTGACGATATGACTTATTGTAGAGATTGTAGCTTTTGTAAGCTTATTCGTTGGTCAAGATTATTCTACAGATTGTTTTATTGTGTAGCAAATATAATATTGACTAATTTTATCAGTTGTGCAATAGATGTTGAAGAAAACACTAGTTTTTTAATACTTCACCTCGAAGTATTAAAAAACTGGTATAGAGTTTTTTAATACTTCGAGGTGAAGGCAAGCCTTATATTGAGATTACGAAGTCATACTGTAAAAAAATCCTGTGAATTGAAAAAAATAACATATCGCAAATTGAATTATTCAGTTATTGCGAGTGTTTAATATCAATTTGTAATAACTGCCATTGTGTTAGTAACGGAAAAATTTCGTTCATAGAAAATATTAAGTTGATGCATAACAGATATCCTTATTTAGGTCAGTCACAATATTCATTAAGAAACTCGATATTTTTTCAACAGACTAAACTTTGAATTAATTTATGATTGTCGACCTTTAGCGGTCTCATGGGAGATATGTTAAGCCCCAAGAAGATGAACTCATATCCGGCGATAAGTGTCAGACTGGGAACGAAAAAAACGCAAGCTAAGTGTTTTGGTTGATTAGCATCGCTAACACGAAATCTGGTCATACTGAATAGGCGGGCTCGCAAATTTATTTACAATAATAACTGACCAATGACTTCGATGAAAAGGAGATATAGGTCTTAAAGAAGAAGGATTATAGAAAAAATGGGGTACTATTAAAAAGAGGAGACCAATCAAGGAACGGGTCGAGGGAGGACTGTTAGAGACGGTTTCGCGGACTTGGGGACAGGAATTAAGAATATGACAATTTTCGGGAGGGGAGTTGCGATTTGACCAGCGGGCGAGACGGTTCTGCGTTTTTGAATTGGAACTAGAGTTGCGATTTGACCAGCGGGCGCGACGGTTCTGCCTTTTTGAATTGGGGGTTGCGATTTGACCATCGAGCGAGACGGTTCGGCATTTTTGGGAATGAGGGTTGCGATTTAACCATCGTACTGGACGGTTCTGAAGTTTTGAAAGGGTTGCGATTTGACCAGCGGGCGAGACGGTCCTGCGTAGTAAAACAAATAGTTAATTGATATACGGGAGTTTTCGAATTGACCATCAGCGATCAGAGATATTCAGTTCAGCGTTTCTCAGCGGAAGTAAAGTATAGTGAATTTGAGTTGAATCGCGGTCAGGGAGTTGATTATTGTGTTTTGTGGTACTTAGAATGAGCTATCCTTGTACACGGATACTGTTCCAGAGAGAAAGTATCAGGACCTAGTAGAGAATCGTGAGTCGGCTTGGATTTTTTAGAGAAAAAGGATGTCATTTTAAGTTTGTTATATTGGTCTTATTTGATGTTGCGTCTTGGGGGGACAATATAAGAAAGGCAATAGTTTGCACCACACACCTTTTCGTATGTGTAGATATCAGAATAGTAGTACACACATGTGTAGATTTAAAAATAGTTCGTCGGCCAGGCAAGTTCAATTAATCACGTCAGAATTTCCGCCAAGTTTGAAAAACGAAATTACGGTTTTCTTGCAAGTTGGAAGTCTACCGTATGAGGGAAAATAGACAAAACCTTTCTTTTGAGTTTATAACGAGACATCTCGTGGTTCGAGTTTCAGCTATTGTTGCTTTACTTTCATGTTATATTTTTTTACTAGGTTATTTGTTTGGTTCATAAACATACCCGTTTATTCTTTTATTTGTGTTCGTAATATAAACATTATCTGAAGCCTTTTTTGTTGTTAATGGCTCAATAATTGAGCAAGTCCCGCACCATTTCAGGATAGGGAATAGGCCGAAAATATCAGTGTACAGCCTCGTTTTGGAGTGAAACAGATTAGGGAAAGACTCTCAAAAGGTAGAGGGTGTGGTTGGATTTCAAGAAAACCTCATCTTCGTGCAGGAGGCCGAATTCAAGCCTTTTTTCGGATTTGCCTTGAAAGTCAAAATTTGATGTAGAGAAATCCGCATCTGGTGACAGCCGCTGCTAATTGAATTCAATTGATTTCTTTTAAGCTATTGACCATAACACATTTTTTGACAAGTTCTTACAATGTGTTGTTGCTTGTTAAAAAAGCGTACGTTGTTACAAATTTCATATGTATCTATGCCATATCATATGAAAAAGTCTACAGTCAACAATATATTGGTGTTTGAGCAAACTATTATAGAATTTGTGAAGAAAAAATGCCAGATGGATGCAGCAGTTTATAAATATTCATCCAAGGCATTTGATTGTGTGGATCGCATAAGATGAGATCATTTGGTTTCACAGATCTGTCTCTATCGTGGTTCGAAAACTTCTTGACTGACCGATCTCAGCAAATTATAGGGTTGCGAATGCTAGGTCAACTATCATTCATAGAACGTCTGGAATACCTCAAGAGTCTCATTGTGAACCTCTTCTGTTTAACATCTTCGTTAATGATATTACATAATGTTCTGGTAGTTACAACTTTCTGAAGTTATCAGATGATCTTTAAATTTTAGAGCAATAGAATCATTACACGATGTTACTCTGTTACAATATGATTTAAATAGGTTGGATGAAAATCAGCAAATATAGTTTTAACAGCTTTTACAGAGTGAATATGAAATTTCACTCCTTATACTTCCTGAATGGTAATCCACTAACACGTGTCACTTCAGTGAAGGATCTTGGAGTTATCTCTGACGAGCAATTGCGATTTATAGACCATATAAATCATATTGCTGTCAATACACCAAATCTATTGGGATTTATATCACAGAACTGCAAACTATTTTCAATCAATTTATTGAGAACAGTGAATCTTGCATTAATTGTATCCCGCTTAGAATATGGCTCAATTATTTGGTAATCATTTTGGGTAATATTTTTTTAAATTCTGTCTTCTCATGAACTGATGGTCTTTTTTTTATAATTTTTGCCGGTCTTCCCTACCTAGTCTATTTTTTATCGATTTATCCTGCTAAACACTGTTTTCGACAGTGTCTATTTCACATTTTCACCGCGACGACTAGTGAAACCGTGCATTTGGAATATTCCTTATTGCTATTTTTCTATTATCTGACAGGTTGAATCTCATTGCGATGGAGGGCCATCGGTTTTCCAGCGACATTTTATACGTATTCTGGGGGTCATAACAGTCTTTAACAAAGGTAGATATCCAAATTGCAATAAATATGTCAGAATCATCCGTTTTTATCTACATCTCGACAACGCCCTTCACATGTCATGCCCCTTTGTTTACTTCGGGTATATTTCTCTCAAATCCTTGATATACTGGGAATATGATAGCACCCTTAATAGTGTTTTAGGCATAAGGGTTGCTTGATTTTTGAAATATTTGATCTACGAGTTGATGTGATTTGATGTAACGAACACTATAATTGTAATGGAAATTGAAATGAAATAATTTATATACACAAAGAAATTAATGGCGCAATGAATGTTCGAATTGCTGTCCTTTCATTTCTAGACATTTTTAACTCGTTTTTCATATTATTTATTGCCCCTAATACACTCCTTTGTTGTATTGATGCGAAAGCATTTAAAATTCTCAATCTCAAGTCTTCCACTTTTTCTATCTCTCTGCCAGCGTAAATCTTATTTTTCAATGCCTCCCATAGAAAATAGTCCAAAATGGTAAGATCTGGTGATCTTGCAGGCCACTTTAGTGACTCATTATTTGCTATCCATTTCTTTTCCTGCTTTTCCTGCTGATTTGCCTAAATCTTCCAAATAGAAAAAAAAGAGAACAATAAGAGAAACTTACACAGGGGTTTCATAATTGTGTAAAGTGACCAGAAAGTACAGGGAAAATAGTTTTAAACTCACTGCGGTTACATGCCATACAAATTCAATTCTGTGAAATCATCTGAATATGTGATTACAAATTTATATAACGACTGGGATTACAACCAACTTCGAAAGATTTGTGAAATTAAAAAACTGAAAGATGCATTAAAGACACATCAGTTATAAAATTTGGTATAATAGGGGTTTGATATTAGTTTTCAATGATCCTGCATTGAAATTTTCCTAAACATTATCTGCTTCTATGAAAGTGATAATTGGTTCGATTTATGTAGCCCAATTGTAATCGACCTCGCAAACACCCATCAAGCATGACTGTCAATTCGGATAAAGATTGATTGGGATATAGATTATCATCCATTGTTAATATTTTGTACAACTAGTTCAAAGATATCACACAAATATTGTATGAAAATGTTACTATCTATGTATTTAATCTTATTGAATAATCAGGCCTGTGTATTTTGACTATTTTTCAAAAAGGAGATTTGTATCCTTTCCAGAATCTCTGGATCCGTTATAAAGTGCTAAGTGCTAATTATTCGAACAGTTTGGTTTTATACATCATGGAAAAAACGCTCCTACGCGCTGCCTGTTTTATTTTGTTCGTGGTTATTGGATATTTCAGAGAATAGGCAAGAAGCTGTGAAAGTGGTGGGGAAAACTTCGATTTAATGTTCACACGTTGACCTTCATTTGGAATGAAAAATGATTCGATGTCAGAGATGAATATCGCAAATGTTCATGAACTACATGAAAGTAGATATAGAAACAACGCTCTTCATATCATCTCAATTTTCAACTTGGGCAATTTTTTTCTAGTTGAATTTCAATCAACTAGGGTACACGCATTTCAACAATATCAACTACCTGAATCGTGAAAATTTTATTATCTTCCAGTTTATGTCCCTTTAAAAATTCGCTAGAGTGACCATGCAGAATTTCATTTCATGGCGAGGCGAGAATCCAGACGACTTTGCATTAAAATTCAAATATTTAAATTTACATCAGTTTTATATAAGAGGAAATTCACCCTTGGCATAACCTGGAACATGAGATCATGAAGTTTAATAGTATGGAAGTCAAAATCCGGTTTCAAAAAATATTCGATTCCAATAAACGTATAACTGCAGATAGTGCGAGAACCGGAGTGTGGTGGAAGTCTCGCAGCAAAACGGCTTTGATAGAGGAGGAAAGGAAAATTCCAAATGGAATGGAACTTAGTCCTCTGGCTGAATCCGCACAGTCCCCGATAGAACTATTTCCCAACGAAGTTGGAGTACCGAACAATATTTCTGTCTCAAAATCGGGGACAACTCTGTTCAAATCCGATGTTTCGTCGGAATCCGTCAACAGTTTCGACAAAGTCGCTTCTGACTAGGCCATCGATAACGAATACAACAATCTACCCATGTGCCTATTCAAGCACTCCATAAGGTTCGACAGTTTGTAGATCCTTACTATAGGATGGGCGAGTTTCTATCTACATACACGATCGACGGTAAAGCAGTGAGATTTCTACCAAAGAGTCTGCTTGATCAAAGCAATTGCTGCTGCATCAACTCGGTTTTGCAAGCCCTGATCTCATGTCCACTACTCTACAAATTGTTGAACAGCCTGAGCAAAAACATCTCTTCGAACAAGAGAAGGAAGTCCACCCCGGTTAAAGTTGGAATGTGTCGCTTTGTGTGGCAGCTTTACTACTCTACTCACCTACCAACATTAGGATGAAAGACAGGAGAGTTGATAAAAATTCCAAGAACGACCAAGAAGTTATTATCAACACGGTACATTCAGTACGACTTGTATTTATAAAATATTGCATAGCAAGGAGAGAGCGTGAATCGAGGGTAGACAGCAAGATGTGAAAGAGTTTCACTAATAAAATGTTGGAGTTGATGGAGTCGCTGAAATTTCATACTGAAGATGGAAAACCTCCTGTTGACTCTGCTGCGGGCAATGATTCAAGTGATGATTGGAAGGTGATACGATCGAATAATAATGGATAGGCAACTAGAAGGAGCAACTTTGCCAGTACACCGATTAGCGACATCTTTGACGGACAACTAAAGTCAAATATATGGTTACTGAGAATATCCAGGCTTTCCTCACGCTGTCATCCAACATTGAGAAAGTTAAGACGTCAGGGAAGCGCTTGAGGAACTAGTTTCTAAAAACAAATTAGAGGGGCTGATTTCGTCAAAAACTAAGGATCAGGTCGAAGCGTGACGCGTGGGAGCAAGTAATGCTCTGCAAACCTCCAGTTATCCTCATATTGCATTGAAGTTTTTCGATTACATCCACGACGGTTAGACAAGGCTTCTTGCCCTATTGGGAGTAGAGAACACGAGCAGTCTTCCAACAAGAAAGAAAAACCTTTTCCTTGTGAGACTGGTTGAAGAGTCTGCAGAATACTGTTGCGAGTTCATTGGCGTACTTTTTAAGTACGATGACGGGTACTTCCTCAGGACCATACGCCTTGTTGATATTCGAAATCGACTGTGTACTGGGACACAAATTGTTCAGCTAGTAGATTGGCTTTTTTCATGGCTGTTGTTACAATCGTACCATCCGTTTGTGTCAGTGGTGGAATTGTGGATTTTGTACAGTTTTGATTAACAGCTTCAGCTACTGAATCTGACTTCCAGTCGTTGCTGTGACATTGAAATATAACTTCGCAGTCAACGACTGAAACATACAACTGAAAATGTCTGCCGCAGTAGCAGACGAAAAGTTTGGCGACCCGACCATAAAAGCATATGTTCTTAGATCCATTTGATAGTATGCTCAGTGTAAAAGCAAAACGGAATCATATTTTTTCGAATGACATTCTCATCAAAAATATTCGACTCTGAGCAAATGGAGTACCAATAGTGAATTAATTCAGAAACACGTTAGACGATATCAAACTTTCTGGGAGTCATAGTCACCCAGAATGAAGTCCTTTGAAATTGCGTGATGAAAAGATTCCGCCGCCAGCCTCATTGCTATATATAGAACGTCGACGATATTCCTTTGTCTGAGAGAAAATTGCACTTCTGAAAATGGGGAGATTTGTAAAAGATCTTTGTAATACACGGATCGTGGATTGTGACAAGGTTATAATTTGAAAAGAAGCGTGGTCACGGATGTGATCCACATAAAACTCGCCATCCAGAAATCATTAGGGAACCGTAATTGACTCTTGGCGTTCAACCTTCACCGTCAGATTTGATGTTTTTTAAAACCGCTCGATTGCGGCTTTTTGTGATCACGGTCGGCAGCGTGACTGTCGAAATTACAATATTTGCTTTCCGTAGATAAGAAGAATCAATAGATGAATTACGATGAAATCTTACATAGTTCTATCATTGAAGGTAAAATATGGCGATACTGTATAGGTTTGCTAATCAGCAATGCCGTAACTCTGGTTCCGGCAGTGATGTCGTAATATGGACTGACCATTGTAGAAACAACAATGAACCCGATAGCAGAAAAAGGGTAGAAAAATCGATATTTTGGATTCTACGTCATTTATACTCTTTTAACGTCAGACGTGTTGCCTAGTTTCATTGGAAAAATTGGGGGATTTTTATTTATTATTTGTTATGGAGTTATTTTGTCCACTTGTGTTTTTAGACTTTAGACTTCTAATTATTAGTTTTACTAATTTTTTGGGTAACGGGGTTTGAAATAAACGTGCACTTCGAATATTTATGTGTGATTTATTGGTTTTTATTTGATAGATAGTAGTTTCAATTATTTGTTATAGTGGTTCTGAATGAATCGTCAATGGAAGGTGATTATTCGAAAAGGATGTAATCTTACAATTTACACCGGAAACGATTTGATCTTCACATAATTTATTTTCAGAATTTCACATGTTTTGCTATCACAGTAGCTTTTTCATAGTGAATAACATATTATGTTATTTCGTATGTCATTCACTACGAAAAAGTTACTGTGATAGCGAAACATTTAGTGGAATTTTGAAAATATAGTTTGTGAAGAACAAATCGTTTCCGCTGTAGTTTGTGAAATAACTACGGATCTTCATCAAGTAACGGCCGAGACAATTAGAAATATCAGAAGAAGCATGTAATCTGCTTCATTTCGATATTGGTCAACCAGATACATATTAACTACCACTTAGTAGTATACAACATATATTACTGATGATTTAGGCACAGACACGTTCTTCTGAACTGTGACGTAGTTTCCAAAACTGTGATCCGTACGTGGAATGTACGACGTTCCCTTTTATATTTCGGGATTAGAAAACAAAAACAAAAAATATTCCCCATGAAGATCTATACACTTTTGCATGCGTTTGAACCAATTGTCGAAGCACTTTTGCCACTCTGATTGAGGTATCTCCAAAACAT
>WOGR01010266.1:0-10989 GCA_015342045.1 Leptinotarsa lineolata
CAATTGTATTGTTTATTTCAGGGATTTCAAATCATTTTATATAATATTAGACAATGGAAGTCCGAACTGATGAAATTCACCACGAAACATTGTCATTCACCTTCAAACAATTAATTCTGTGTTCGTTGAGCATTTTTCAAAGCGAGTCATTTCTGTTATCATTTTTGGTTGTTGCACTATCCACGGTGGAGAAAATTCAAAACTAATATTATAATGGCTATACATGAGAGTTTAAAGTATCCTGACTTCGAGTAACGTAAGTTCGAGAAGCAGCGTTACAATTCTCATATACAGCGGTAGCAGATTCGAATACTGGGCAGAGCCACTGTGTTTCCAGATTATAAACGATTTCCTCAATTTAGGGGAAAGCGAATTTGGAATGTCGTGTTCTTTAAATTTCTGTGAAAACAATCATATCTCAAAAATCTTACGTGTTAAAAAATTTTAACTGTCATTTTCGCATTTAGGGACCAAATATTAACAAAGAACAGCCTTTGGCATTACAGTCTACAAGAGCGACACACATTGAAGACGATACGGTACGGCTAAAAATCTCAGAAACTGAAAATGATCTCTTAAATCGAATTATACTGTTTTATTCCTCCTGTTTTTGTCCATTCCACCCTCTGTTCATTCTATCTTCTGTCTAATTCATCTTTGTCCATTCCATATTATATCTTGGTCTATTCCTAATATCTTCTCATTATCCATCTTCTGTCTTTGTCACTTTGCTACGAAGGCTTAGAATGGTTTTTCTTTTCGAGAAAAAGATGTATTTGTAATTGGTACACCACCAAAGGTTTATTACTGAATGGTGATGGGCCTATGGCGTTCTGGGGTTGAGCTGACCTACTGAGGTGTCAGATTGTAAAATGCGTAGAAAAACTGCGAATATCAGAAAGCGCAACAAATGTACGCAGATTTTGCAAAGTTTACGTAATGTTGGCTACACTGTTGATATATTGCATACACGTGTGCATCGAGTACCAACCAATACGGCACGAGCAAGTTGAAAAAAATAATTGTTTTACGGTTGTCCTGAGTGCAATATAGGTCAGGCCGTCTAAAGACAATTTCTTGGGCAGTCGTTAAATTTGTTAACGACTGATTTCATTGAGTTGTCGCTTTTTTGACGTGTCTCATTTTAAAAACGGTGACACACTTTCTCCTCGATAATTAAACGTTTTGGTGAAAAAAAAAGGTCAACACGTTTTCCTATGATGACGTAATATCTCGGCTACTTTTCTTTGTCAGATACGAAGCAAAAATGGAGCATTTGTCAGTTTGTGGAAGCTGCAACGAGTCATCTATTTGGGAACCACTGGAGCAATGTTTACGTGCTTCACAGCTGATCTAGAAAAAAATCATTAACACTTTCACTTTTTTGTAATGAAAGCAGATGTCTTCAAGATTCACGAAAGAGCTAAATTGAATGTAGGAAATCTGCGGTGGTATATGGAAATGTTGGATATTCTTCATGTAAATTAGCCTACGGCAGTCCTCTTCAACTTCGTAGACTAGGTATGGTTGTAGGTTTCTGTATCTGTAGAGTAGGGACGGCGAGTATAGGCCCACAACACTTAGGCAACATGTGACCCATTGTGCATCCTCCCAAGGAGTTGTCCTCCTAGGTCATCGTCCATCCTGTCCTTTCTAGGAAGATGGATAGGTCGCTAGGAGACATCTTAATATCGGCAGGTGTAGGCCAAGACTTGCCAAACACGAACTCTCTTAAAGATTTGGAAAAGACAGAGAGAGTTCGACTTGTCACAGAGTATAGATGTAAATCCCTGTCAGCGACAGTGGTCACAATTATCAAACCTTCGCCAAATTTTAAAAAAATATTTTAAATTTTTTCGTGAAATTAACCCCAGAAGTACGAATACCAAGGATGGATTCCGTAATAAACAAAATAATTATGGTTACCAGCGAAAGCAAGGAGCTTTCACTCCACATTATGTCAAAATTGATTGAAGTGCATCGCATTTCGTTACAAGAATTGGCGCATACGCACACTTATCTCGTCCGCAAACGCAAAGAAAACCTGGAAAAAGGAGGATTCGAGTATTATGATGAAGAAAACATGGATGATAAGATTGGTTTTTCAGGCAATTAATCAAATCAGGAAGAAGAGGCAATTATTGCAAAAAAGCGCCCGGCCAATACTGAATTTCATGCAGAACCTCAAAAAAAGCAGGCCAAGTTACCTGCCAAAGCCAAACCCCAGGCGCCAAAGAAGGCACCTGGAGGCAAGAAACTAGATAAGACAAACGAAGGCAATGCCAGAAAATCTACACAAGTAGAAAAAAGCGACACTGCCCCCCTGATAAATGAAGATAACCAAAGTCCAGTTTCTATGGAGATCCCAGAGGTAATGGGAAACCCCAATGCTGAGAATGAGGCTGCCCAATAAACAACCTCAAAAGTAAAGAAAGTCCCACCGATCATCATTCGCCAGAAGGATAGGTGGACTTAATTCAAGGGAATTGCAGCTAGAGAGAACATTTTTTTTTCACTGAAGCTGTAAACACAAATGATGGCATCAAAATCCAGCTAACCGACTCGAATTGTTATAGAAAGATGACCAGATTAATGGATGTAGAAAAAATCCCATACCACACATATATGGTGAATGAAGAAAAACCACTGAGAGTGGTTTTTCGAGGAGTCCCAGAATTTCTTGAAACCAAGGACATCGAAGACGACCTAAAAAATAAGGTCTTCGAAATCAAATTGATTGCCCGTATGAAACGCCATAATAAGCCACTCCCACTTGTCCTGGTCCAAGTGCCCAGGCAACAAAACCGCATTTATGAGGTCAAGGAGATACAAGATGTCCTCGTCAAAAGCGAAACCCAAAGACCCCGAACTCAGATTGGACATTGCTACCGATGCCAAAAGTTCGGCCATTCCCAGTGAAATTGCAAGGCAATCTCGGCATGTGTGAAGTGTGCCGGCCGGCACCTCACAACGGAATGCAAAAGGTCAAAGTATTCGCCACTAAAATGCTTAAACTGCAAAGGAGAACATCCTGCAAACTACCAAGGCTGCCCAGAGCACCCCAAAAATAAAAAGGCAAGCATTGTGCCTAGAAACCAGCCAACCAACTCAATTAGGATGGCAGAAAATAATGAGACCAGATGTGGCGTTCCATACGCAAGGGCCACGAAATCCACAAGTAGCAGCGATCCCAGCTCGGTCGACAGCCTCTTCTCGGCTCTCGAACAGTTGCAGACCGTGATGCAGAACTTCCCCGTGCTGCAAAAAATGCTGACGGTGAACACAACACCTGAAAAGACCCAATAAAGCCTCAGAGGCCCCGTAAGAGGTGAAAACACCAAGTGTTTTCGAGGCCACCTGGAAAAAATCCAGTAGAAATCCATCCCAAAAAGGATACAACAGACGGCGAGATAAATCTTGGCCGTGCTACAGACCAACACAGATATGAACCAATACATGATGAAAGAGTCAGTGGAAACTCTCCAAACTTGATTGAAATAAAGATGAACTCGGTAATCGAAGAAAACAGTTAGCAAAACCTTGACATTTGATCGAACTTGGCGTGCTTTTTTGGTCTTGCTTTTCTGAGCTCTTTCATTGGAAGAATTGGAATTTGGTTTCGATGTCATAACCATGTACCCATGATTCGTCACCACTTAAACCTTTTTAAGCAAATCTGGAACGCCGTTGATGGTTTTTTGGCGAAAATGCAGCAATTATGGAACACGCTACTACTAGCTTCATGTCCAAAAGTTCCAGTAACTTCTCTACTAGTGATTCGACTATTCTCCATATTAATTTTCATCATTTTGTCAACATTTCCATCGGTTGTTGACGTGCTTGAGGCGTCCGGGGCGGGCGTTGTCATGCAAGTTATGAACCCGAGTTGCTGACCCAGCATCACCCAGGCATAGAGTTATATCCTATGTTCCAGACGCGACTACATGCTAAGTCGACAAAACAGAACTTATAAATTAATGTCAATTCAGTAATCATATATTCTTGTTACCTCGCTTGAACTGTAACGTTGTATTTGTCTTGAAAAAAAAGTATTTTCGTATATCGCATACGTAATTGGCTCCGTCGGTATGATGAGATGTGCCCTGTAATCGAGGACACACATATGTGCCACGGATCATCGAGATCTACAAACAGACGATTGTATAGCAGCTCTTATCAGAGTAACCGATAATCCAAATTGCCGCATTGCCGAAGTCTACGTAGCCAACCCCGTCATAGAAGCTAACTCCAGTCAACACGTATTAGTAATCCTGGCTAAAAATCCTAGAAACCAAAGTGATGAACTCACACTCATAGGAGAACCCAGCCTTGTGAAAATACCATTCAACTGCGGAATCACGATTGTAAATTTCAAGTTATGGAACAAAAAAGTAATTGTGAGAGGCCATCCTCTAACCATTCCAGAAATCAAAGTAAACAAGATTGGCCCTGAAGAGTGGGAACCCAGAAAAATTCACCTGTATTCTATACACCTAAATAAAATTCATGAACTTCAAGACGACGCCAAGTTTCTTCAAATCCAGGGCACAAAAGTAATCCACCTTGCAGTATCCATTTCTGCAAGCATCCTTATAACCCTCTTAATGGTTGCTGCTGCTTTCGCAATCTGGAAACCCTCTTGATATTTGCTTTCGCAATCTGGAAATTTTATAAAAAAGGACCACCCCCATGAAAGAGGAAGGACCCGTCCATGCCAAAAATACCGAAAACGAAATAGGTATCGCTCTTGTTACATCCGCTGTTCCAAACGCGACTACAAAACAGAACTTATAAGTTGATATTAATTTAATGATCATGTATTCTTGTTGCCTTGCTTGAACTGTGACGTTGTATTTGTCCAAAATAAAGTCTCTTAAAAAAAAGTCTCGTATATCGCATACATAACTTCCACATCTTCTCGACCTTCTGTGAAAAGCTTGTACCACCTGTGAATATTTTTATGAACCAAAGTACAATCACCGTATGCCACTGTCAACAGTTCAAGTGTTTTTGATCACTTGATTCCATTTTTACACAAAATTTTATGCATTTTCTTTGGTACATTTTTTTCGATAGCTGAAAATCGCCGAACACCCAAAACACTTCTGTTATGCCTCTCACCAACAAACTAAACATGTTAATTGGCTAGAACTGTGAATATATGTTCGAGACGACTGTACCAACATGACAAAATAAAAAAAATGCTAATTGAATGTACGTAGTCCGCGAAATTTGCACATTCACCTTATTTTTATAATAGATCTCGTTAAATCATATTAAGAAAATGATGTAGAAAAGACATGTATATACAAAAACATACAGGATGTGAGAAGTTCAATCACTGGGGCAGATTTAACAATCAATGAAAAAATAAATTGTGTTGAACTCTCACATCTCTGATATTTATAATTAATTATCAATATATGAGTAGCTCTATAAGTTCTTGAATTATATTAATGTTTTCTAGATTGAAGACACATAAGAGATGGCTCTACCAACACCTTCACAGTTGGGCTTATCAAAATCCTCACTAGGAAACCTCAAGTGCAGTTCATGTCCAGGGTATTTATCAGTTCCACCAATATGTTTCGCAGGCAATAAATATACATGCGGTCGCTGTAGTTCTACAGGAAATAGAGTAACAATATACGAGGAATTAGCAAAATACATGATATTTCCTTGTACTTACGAAAAATGTAGTGTACAAATTCCATGGGGCCAAGTGAAGAATCATGAATTGAACTGCCCGCATAAAGAAATACATTGCCCCTTTGGATGGTGTAAAACTTATTTCACAGTGAAGACAGTAATTCATCATTTCGAGGATTGTCATAAGACATTTTTACACACAAATGAACTCACTATACCAAGAAGACTGAGAGATATTCCTTTAAAAAATTTCAATGTTGACAGGAAAGTATTTTTACTTGTTAAAAATAATGTGCCTTTTTTGGTTATGGCTTATATAAACTGCACTTTGAATAGCAAAAAAGCTATCAAAGGCTATGAACTAGCTTTCGGTGTATATTCCATTAAGAACAATTTGGGTTCAATGACGGACGCAACATATCAAGTGGAGCTAATGGTCAAAAACAGTAGTCAAGATGTGAATTATATCTGGGAATATCAAGAAATTAAGTTATTTAATGAAAAGGTCCACTGTTTCGATTGTTTCACTGGAAACTGTAAACTACCTCGCCATAGAAATGACAAGAAAAACTTTTTAACAAGTCGATTAGATAACATAGACAAAGATGGTGATTTGAATGTAACGTATACCATTAAAATTGAAACAAAAAAGCGACCACAGGAAAATTTGTCGCCTCATTCTTCTGGAAAACAAACAGATCTTTCTAAAATATTATGCTCCTTTTGCAGAGATATCATGTGTGCTCCTATTTTTGTATGTGGGTGTGGCCAAAGTTTATGTTGTTCAAGTTGTAAACATAAATCATTAAGTTGTTTTTTTTGTAGGGAAACATTGGGTCAAACTAGACACCTTGTTATAGAGAAAATCACTGAAGATTTACGAATATCATGTCAAAATATAGCTAAGGGATGTAAGTACACTGGCACAGTTAAAAGTACCAAACAACATATTATAAATTGTAAATATAACTTTCTGTGATACTGATCCTATACTTCAGCAGTTCTTCATTGTTACCTTAAACTTTTCAAGCTTGTATTGATTTTATTTGTAGAATATTTTGAAATAAATAATTATTTGACTCCTTAATTTTTATTTGATTATCATGCAAACCATACCTTTTCTATGCCAAAGAAATGTTGGGTCCAGTTTTTGTAATGGCATTTGAAGTGACCAATGAAATATACACAATGTACATCATATGTGATTGATTGAATCTTTGTATATTTTTGGAATACCCTTCACGAATAAATCTGTTGAAAAATTACTAATATACGTCATAGGAAAAGTATAGTATACTACTCGCGTGTCGTTTTGTGTTGGTCTTGTCTCGAAATTGTTGCAATGTTTTTTTATTCTCTTTTAAATGTATTTAATATGGTTTTAATAATAGTAACATCACCACGGAAAAACTAGTTTTCGAGCCCTGAGGAAGAATTTCATTAAATTCGAAACGTCGGCAAGAAAACAATTGTTTTTTTTTCTAAGAAGAAATTGATTCTGTTACCCAACCAATTCTTTTTTCATTATAATTTATGTTTTCTAAATTTGTATTATTCTTTGTTTTCGTTTATATTTTCCATTCTCTATCACTGCTGTTATATGCATATAATAATATTATTTCAGAAGTTTAATACTTCAAGGGGGTAGAAAAAGCACAAAACAGGCGGCACACGCCCAGGTGTATTCTACCCCACTTTGGAAGAAGCAAGATTATCATTGTATAGGATGTATACATTGTATCGTATTGTATATGAATACATTTATTTTAGACTGTGTTAGGAGAAATCATACGAATTTACCTTTAACTCAATTTGATTCAGTTTTGTGCACATCGTACGAGTATTCCAATGTATTTTTTCTGAAGCTGAATAAATTGATTGATTGATAATTTCACATTATTCAACTTCATGAAAATTATGACAATAATTGTGCTGAGAACTTTCAAAAAATGATGAGAGAATAAGTTATGCTTGAAATCTTAACAGGCACATAAGATCTTTTTGAAAAAGTCCAGGGACAATCTCATACAAGTAAGAAAGACAAAATGGTTTTTCCAGCATTTTACCAAAACGTATCGCAACAGATATCTTCTAAAGTCATAAAATAATGAAACGTTTTATGTCAAAGAGAAGAGTGTTACAGATTTTGTTGTAGGATTCATTATAGATATGAAGTCAATAGCCGGATATTCGGCCAACCTTGCAACCGGATATCCGGCGGCGCGCAAAGGATAGGGTGATCCAATTTGGGTCTTTTTGCTGATAAGCGAAGTTAACAAATTTTTCATTCATTAACTTGAGTGCACTGCACTATCTTGCAGCAGTGTGTACAACGAAAGACTTTTTTCTGAAGCTGGCTTTTTTACGAAGACAAGCGAAATTGCCTTCTACCTCCTAATTTTCTGAGTTGTAGAATTATTGATGTTAAACATCTATAGCCGCACGTAAAACCGATTGTTGGCTTGGCGACGGGTCGTCATGCGCAAGCGACTGTGCGATTTTCTCTCTGGATCGGTGTTACGCTATCTTTTTCGGCGCACTTAACTCGTATACCTATGGTGTATACAGTTGTGTTTACTACAGTATACATAACCTGTATTTCACCAAATAAATAATTTTTAAAAATAATTAAAAATGAAATAAATCTGACAGTGATAATTTAGAAAGTGGGCAGCTTGCTGCAAAGAACTCAAAATCACACTGACACACTATAAGTCATTAGTAAGTTAATTATATTTTTATATTTCATAATTGAGGTATGCTTTTATTTGTGCATTAAGCCCGCATGTATTTGGTTTGTTTCAAGGGTCAGTAAATGTAAAATCTATTCTCTTGGCAGATTACAATTTACACAATTTTCATAGCATATAATAACTTGAAATTAATCTCAATTAATTTTAATTTCATTTTCATGAAAAATAATGTACTAAAACACTTGTTTGAAGAATAAAAGACTGACAAAATTGTATTTTAAAATCAGATGATAGCAAGCGCAAGAAAGTTTGTTTATTTGTCATCAACAGGAACATAAAAAAAAGCAATTAATTTTCTAAGGATGGTGGAATTTATATTTATATTGACTTAAAATATTTGCTTTATTATGAATGAATGAGAACTTGATAATTTATTTCGGTCTTTGTAACTTCCTAGCATTCACAACAAGTATTAATTTCAAAATAGGTGAGTACCTATCTAAGTAACGACAACACAAAACATACATTCTATCTTAATCTTGAAAATGATTCATTGCATAAAACAAAAACCAACGCAATTGCAACCTTTCTTCATTACGCTTGCCTGGATTTATTTCGTCAGTCAATAGTTTCAATTCAACTCCTAAGACATAAATTTCAATTAGATGGCGTTATATTTGAGTTAACTCAAGGATTTCATGCTTGATTTGATAAGGATTGTGTCTGAATCACTTACCAATTATTACATTATATGTGATCATCACTTCAAACACTCAAAGTAAGCTATCCTTAAAAGATAGACATATGCCATCGTGGACTTTTGTGTAAACATATTAAATAAGAACAATATGTAATGAGCCACCCCGACTTCATACGAATAACATAGTTATATTTCAGCCAATTTACACAAATGAATTCATACTCTTAAAATTTCCTTTTGAACTACTCCATCCATTTTTGAAAACCATATGAGTCATTCGGTACTGTTTGAGTCCATCACGTTCTGACTGACGGACCAGCATAGGACTGGTCCGTCAGTCCAATATGTAATGATCTGTTTAAAAATTTGTTTTTCCGTTAACCAGCTGTCGCCCCCCCCCCCCTACGAACGACAAACCTCAGAAGTCGAAACTCGTTCGAGATAAGGATTAACGAGGTCTTGCATTTTGTAGTGCGATTACTAGCAAGGGTTGGACATAGGAAGTGAAAATCGATCATCCGGCCTCCCGGCTACTGCCAACTACAATTCCTTTTTTGTTGATAGTTTGTGACCAGTCAATGGGACTCAAAACTTCAAAATAAAAGACTAGAAGCATCTACTTTTGAAACTATATTTCAACAAATAATCAACAAATATTTACACTAGCTATCGAATTGAATCCTGCATAAATTAAAAAAACAATCACATTTAGAAAATGTACAAAAAATATAAACAGTCAATCACCCTCAAGACTTGTAAAAGATACCTCTACCAAAAATAAAGTGGAGTTTTATACAATTCGCCCTCTGGATCTTGGAGAAAATTGAGAATTGTAGTTTTTTGTATTCTACATTTATCGCGTCACAGCGAATACAATTAGGCACTATATTTTAGTTTGGAACTTTGCTTCAAATATTTTTCCCTACGAATGTTTGATCATTGTTCCAGCACTACTCGCCACAGAACAGTTTATGGAATCATCCACTCTTATAAAAATGTTTGTTTTATTTACATCTGTTGCGAGTATTTTACCATTTCACTAATCAATATTTTCCAAGGATCCCAATTGAGACAGAGTCCTTATCACTTCGGCTTTTTGGTTATCATTCAATTTCTCAATTATTGCAACTACCGCATCAAGAGCTACATCTGGACAGTCCTGAAAACAAGTAATAATACTTTCAACACTATCATGAAGAAACAGAGACTTCACCAACATTTACAAATATCTCTAGTTTGGAAGTTTTTTTCGGTTATTTACCAAATGAGTGTAGCGACTTAAAATAACCCCTACCTCCAAAGAACACTTGATTTGATTGATGACTGCATCCTTCTTCACAGCATGGATGTTACGGATTATCATCGACCTGTCGGCTGGTCTAGAAAGTTGCTCTTCAAGCCATTCCACAACCACTTCATTCTTGTCCCACTTGTATCCCTTGAATACAAAAATGACTTTGAAGAAGATGAATGCAGAGTAAAAAAATGTACTTTAGATTTAATTATAAGAATATGATAGAACTGACTGATACTTGATGAAAATCGATCATAACAGATTGAAAAAACACAATTTAATGTGAGATTTCCACTTGAAAATTTACAAAACTGACACACGTGTTTCGCTATACGATAGTATCTCAGTGATTCATCAAACTTCCGCCCTATACGATAGGTTACCTTTAATGTTTCGGGATTTGGCAACCCTAGTGTTGCAATCTGGCAAACTGACAGCTCTATCGTAAAGTTGGATATTTTTGAGGTTATACGTACTCAGAACGTTTTGAAATACGAGCGCTCTTTGTGTTGTTTACAGTAACTTAAAAGATTCATCTCGGCCCAAAAATGGAATCAAATCGTGAACATTTTCGTGCGATTATTTTTTACAACTTTCGACGTGGATTAACTCAGCAACAGTGCATGGATGAACTTAATTCAATTTTTGGCGAT
>WOGR01010267.1:0-10988 GCA_015342045.1 Leptinotarsa lineolata
CTTAGGTATTCATGTTACTTTTGTTAAACAACGCAAAAAGTGTCTAAAAATAAGGGGAAGCAGTGGTAGTGGAATGAATAGTGTGCATAATGGGCGTATTACACTACGATTTTTACGCATTGCAAGTCCAAAATTATGAGCGCGCCCGTGTAATTTCCAGGAAAGCCTAGTGACTTTTTTTGATTATTATCACAACTCCAACACCCTCTTGAATTTTTTGTTCTCCTTCACCCAATATAATAAGATACTAAAATAAACAATATTCCAATATCGTTAAAAACATCAACCTCCTTAACGTTTGCTATATTTCCAAATTAGTGAACTTGGCAAGAAATTCCTTGCATGGCACTAAATTTGCATTGCATGAAATTTGTATACTGTAAAACTCCCATGACTTGGTGGAATGGCTGTCATGTGATTAATTCACACTAATTTTATAAGTTTCACTTCCCAGGCTCATATCATAAAAATACTGGTAGTATTCCAACACTCATAACTAAATGAAATAATTATTGACCTAAAATATAGAACTACTTTCCAAATATTTTAGAAATGAAAGATCTGTTTGGGATTAAATGAACCTGATAATTCAGACATTCCAATAAAAATCATTGAATAGCGATTTTCCGCAAACAAAAAATGAACTTTACCTTATAGTTTTTTATTCTTTATATCCGAGGTTCCATAACTTCCATTTTGTCAGTTACATCTCTATGATAGACATATTATAAAGAACATTTGCTAGCAATTATTCACTCGACATGTTAAAAACTCAATAATTTATGGTTCATAATTTTTTTTAATGATTTGGCCTTGAAGAAGATCCATAGTAATTTCATAAACTAGACCTAATACCTTTCGATTTGATCTTCATAAACTTTAATTTCAAAGTAAAATTTTTGAAGATCAAATCGTAAGATGAAGTTTATGAAAAATTCAAAATAAATGTGGTTTTCCTTATTTCACTTTAATACAATTCGCATCAAATTATCGGAGTTCAGGCCTGCTTCAACTTTCAAATTTTGAGTGTAGTCTCCAGGGGGCGTATCTGTACGGTCCCTAAATTCAATAGGTATACAGTTTTTTGATTAGATGGCGCTCGACTTTGTGTCAAATAGTAAATACATGTCCATTATCCTTCTATATAGTCTATATACAAAGGACATAGACATGAACTCCCAGCGCCATCTATTAATGGTGTCCTCCTTGTCAAATGAATCCTCGTAAGGCTGTTTTACTATCCTTTTATCTTTATACAATGGTATTACTTTAACAAATGATCCAATCTTATTCTAGTTTTTTCAATAAAAATAATTTAATTGCACTGTCATTTCTTGACCATTAAGGAGTATTTTCGGCTATTCACCTAGTTATTTTATGTAAGAATTTCATTTACCTGTAATAGCGCTATTCCTAACAGATTTTTTTGAATTCAGTGTCTTTGGTGATATTGAAGAACGGTCTTCAACTTTTTCGATTCCATTTCGTTCTTTACTTGTTGAAGTTTCTTTCATATCGCTCTTCATGATTTTATCCTTACTTTTGATTTCTACGTGTTTTCCTTCATTTTTATGTTTGATAACTTTATTATCGATTTTCTTATCTATTTTATTTGTTAGAGTTTGCCTTTGACGCTGAGATACATTTCTATTTGAATTCCTGCGATATAAAATTTCTGATGATTTAGCAGGTACAAAAACTTTTCCTTTCTTTTTGCCTTCCACTTTTGGTATCACCGTCTTTGTTTTCAATACTGCAGATTTCTTCATTTTTTTAAGTACTATCTGAATTTTTTTTTTGGTGACTGGTTTATTCAAAACACGATTTTTCTTTTTTAGAGCAATATTTTTGACATTTAGAATCTTTTGGGCAATACTTGGTTTGGGAGTTATATTGCTAGGTTTACTTTTAGCAAGGTGAGCCCTCTCAGCTAGCTTTTTCAATTTTTCTTCAGCTTCAAAAGCTTTTCTTTCCTTCTCAACTTTCTCTTCGGTCTTTCTTTTGGTACTATCTATTCTAAGGCTCTTTCTTGGCTGAGATGCACTTTGGTCTTCCCCCAATTTCCTTTTAGATGTCTGAAAAGATGTAATGTTAAGATTATTTACTATTTGTTATAATAATTCATGTTATAGTTTTATTATCCCTTACTAGTGAAGTGATGATAAGATTGAACAGATTTCTGCAAAGACGAATCTATACCATCATAGCAGTCTACTGGAAGAAATCCTTAATACGTTCACAGGAGATTATGATGCAAGCAAAAATGAAAGTGTTCTCATGCAAAATATGTAATTTGAATTATAACAAAATTATTGATTACCAATAATGCATTTGTTGATTTGTTTATTCCAGGAAATTGAAAAATATATTTAATTTTCAATAGTATTTTCTATGAGAATCTTGAGCAATATCCTTTTAGAAAATCAAAAGAACTCTCTTGAATTCTTATCGTTAAACTCACCTACAAATTCACAACTCACCTCCAGTGAGTTGTGAATTTGTAATACGTTAGTTAAAAGATAAAGTTTCACATTAAACCCATTTTTTTCTGTAGCATATCTAAAGAGGAATGTTGCTTGAAAAAATACGTCAAATATGACTGATATTCAAAAATTAGTTGAAAATGCTGTGAAGCAAGTCAAACTGGAAAAAATGTGTCCATCATGCGGTTAATAAAGAAAACAATTGTGGAAAATGAACACTATTGAAGAAACCATTGAATCAATAATAATACAACTCTTCTTCTGAATTTATATGAACAGTAGAACATTCAACATATTACTATTTATGTCATTTTTTCGACGAAACCATCATTTCAAGTGTATCGTTATAGAACCTAACATCACATAATATAACGTAGTACAAACCTAACATAACATTACAATAATTAATAAAAGTGTTTTTCATAGCATGAATAGTCAAACAGCACTGGTATAAGACTTTATGTAATTTACATTATAAATTATTATAAATCATGAAAATAGGATTTTTCTGAAACTCACAAAAAAAGAGTAACAATAAAAAATCAATTGACAGAGGACAAAACAGATTATGTTGTCTAGTATTACGATTATGGACTATTCAATTTCTTGTTAATCTCATACTGGTTTTATTTCTTTGTTGATTACAAAGTCTGTACATTATGAGATGTTCTTAAAAAGTAAATGATTTTGCTACTGCCTTTAATTCGATCTTTAGAATGTCATATAATTTAATTATTATTTCACCAGAGGCATTTCTCAAAAGAATTGAAACTTGCATCCATCAAACCTATATCAAAAAATGATAATATTGAATTTACAGGCCTATAGCTTGATTAAGTATACCGGGTGTATCTTAAATGATGTCATTAATTTCAGGGGTAATTACTTGTCTTTAAAAAAAATCATTATTACCGAAATGACATTAATTTGTAAATTAAAAAATGATTTAACCTACATGTACTGCTTAAAGAATTCAATAAAAAAGATAGTTGATTTCATCAATAAAACATATGGAATTGGCCAAAACCAATTTTGTTCAAGAATAAAGTGGTACACGAATGACAGTTCTAGAAGTGATTGATTTTATTCAAAATTGTTTGACAATCGCCTAATTGTTTGACAAAAATTACAACCAAAGAGGTGAAATTAAAGAATAGAAAAAAAATATTCATGGTTGAGAATGTTCAGCTGGTATCTTCCATCAATTCGACAAAACCAAAGAATCACATATACTCACTTTTGATTTTTTTTCTGTCTCCTTCGTCGTTGGACTTTTTGAAGGAACTGATAAATTACATTTTTCCTTTTTACCACTACGAAGGTTGTGTTTCGAAGTTGTGACAGATCTTTCAAGAACGGGCTCTTCGTCATTACAAGTATTGTCAACTTCGATATTGCTCGAAGATACTTCATTACATTGAATAGTGTTATCATTACTGTCAACAGATTTAACATTTTCTTTTTCATTATCGGAACCCAAATTCAGGGGCAGAGGTTCTCTTGGATCAAAGCTGGTGCTCTCTCTGGATTTTGTTGAAAAATTTCTTTCTTTCAAAGGAAAATTTACTGTAAGGTCACTTGAGGAGACAGGCATACTTTCTGATAACACTGTCGGATAGAGATTTTGGTCTTCATCATTCTCTACATTTTCAGGAATAGGGGTAGGTTCGGCAGGTACGGATGGTGTTTGTTCAGATTCAGGAACAGTTTCAAGAATTTTTTGAGAGGTTGCTTGGTTAGGTTCTTCACTTGGTGTGTTATCACAATTAGGGGGATTGTTATTTTCCTGAGACGAGTTTTCTCCATAAAACCTAGTCATTATTTTCAATCCTGAAAAATAAAATTTTGTCATAGCTTGATTCAGAACTGACCACCAATAGACAAATTCAGAATATTAATAAAAGTTATTCCAAACAGAATGATTTATTAAAGAACAAAAAAACATTTGGAAAAGGTTATATTTTATATATTATACAACCACAAAATTGAAATAATTTTTCATAATTTTTTTTCAGGTATTATTACCATATTAATTCCTTGAATGAGTATGGTAATTTTTATTTTATGGTATACTCTAATCCTCTTTCCTACCTAAAAATGAACATCTTACCTGTATCTGGTAAATTCTTTTTGCGATCTTTCAGAACCTGTGCTCTAGGAGGACCTGGTGGATCCAGCATCAAAGTAACTACTGATGTATTATCCGCTCTCATTTTCGTGGCATGCCACCTTTCAAGTGCTCTTTCTACCAACAATTTGCTAGGATTCAACCAAGTTTTATATGTGGAGTCACTGAGGGCAGCATTTTCATTATGTCTTTCTACTTGCTGAACAATATGTACCTGTCATAGGAGCAATTGCTTTTTAGAGAATGAAACTAATTGGCATACTGAAAAAAATATATTGAACATTCATATCCTTAAACCATCAAATAAAGTGAATAAATCAACGGAATATTTTCATCTATCAATCTTATCTGACAGAAATCTGCTCTGAAGCGGAAGCATTTGAATACCCCTACCAGGTGAGGTGTCACAAGTGGAGGTAAGGTGTGAGTTTCTGTACTCAGTATCTCTAACCAAACCTTCGAGATATCGGGACCCCTTTCATCATAGGGGCTCTGAGGTGGTGGATTTCCTTGCTTGTAGGACTCTTTATGGACTATGAAATAACCACAGAATCTGACCCTGAGCCTACAAAAGAGATAACGTCAAATTAACGACCTCAACTTGTCCTCCCTGTAAAATCGGATCAGGAGCAAGAACTTCTCAGTTTTCCAACTCCTCATTCTGTTAATAAACCTAGGAGACTATATTGTGCAGCCAGGAAGAAACTCATCATCTCTTAAAAGCACAGTATCTTATGAATCTGTGTTGCACCAAATTCTTGGGCAGCAGAAGTGGAATCTGCATCAGGAGAGGATACAAACTCTTCCTGAGCAGATCAGCAAACACTTACAAACAAACGATGGTTCAACTATAACAAAGGTAAAAAAGCCCTGTTTGGTTAAATTTATCAGGTATAGCTGACTTACAGATGCTTTCATATGAGAAGGTAGCTGCTGTCATATAGCCTGGATGGCTACATGCTACTTGAGAGGATCAAGAGCAGAGGATATACTCTGTGGCTGCCCTGCCGAGGACCCTATTAGGTTTTCACTGTTTGACAGAGTCTCACACTTGGCAGTTGATTTGAAAGATCACTCAACAAATAAAGTAATCGGCTTTGTTGAGGAGTTGGATTTATTTAGTCGAGTTTGAATGTCATACCCATAGAGTGAGTGAGTCGAACAGACCCATCACTTTAGACCTATTTGCCTACCTTCTGACAAAAATAACAGCTATGATATTTTTGTGTTCTTGAGCCTCATCCCAACAAGGGAAATATATAATTAAAAAAAAAAGAAAAATTAGACAAATACAATAAAATTCATTTAGACGATAGGGATAAAAAAAACTACACCATTTATACAGTATGTCACATTGATCTTTCATTAGAACATTGAGGTGAAGTAAAGAAGATTTAGATAACAGAGTATTCAGCCTTTTGAAATTATACAAGTTCAATCGCTTGAAATGTGTGCCAATTTTCTAAATTTTGCTAAACAAAAAGTAAAAATCACGAAACCATAAATAGGTTGCGGAATTTTGTCTTAAATTATTATAGATGAAAGCATTTGCTTGAAAATAAAATTTAAAAAAATTATCGGATTGTAAGCATTTGAACGATTGCATTTACTGTCTGATAGTTGTTTAAAAAATCTGTCTGTTCAAAATCTGTATGTTATTATTTCCAGAAAAAAGAAACGATAACATGAAATCAAAAAACGTAGTTTCACATCCAAATTTTAAAATTTATGTGGTTAAATAGGTCTAGTTTATTTAATCACTGCAATACTCTGTTGAATCTGCTTAGCATTGAATTTTTGCATTGTTTTTATGCATTGCAGTGCAGTGGTCTCGGTTAGTGAAGGGTATAATCGAATAATTCTGAGAATCGAATGATGAGTACAAAAATCGAAATATCATTCGAGATCCGGCGATGCGAGCAATAAGAACGCAATCATTCGATGCTCATGTGATCATATGCCATGTGAAACGCCTACATTAATTCGCTTTAAGGTTGCTATTCGCTTGAAGGCGGGAATCGGCTACATGGCAAAATTCGGAATGAACTGGATTATTTTATGAGTATGACTTACGATTGTTTGAATTCTTCGTTCTTTGTCTCACTAGGAATACAAACAGAGATCATCGAAAGTGAAACAGTTTGGAGCAAAGGCAAAATCATTCTCGACTCTAACAACAGGGCAATATTTGGAAATGCCTTATTTTGATAGAAAAAAAATCCAATTGAATTTTTGCATAAGTATGAAATGACGTTACCCGAATTACATGGGTTGGCAATGAAATACCTGTCAATTCCAGCTAACTCACTCCCTTCAGAAAGAGTATTTTCGAAATCTGGACAGCCTCTCACCGAAACATTTGGATGAAATCTTATTTTTGAATAGTGTTTGAATGTTTATACTCTTCTATATTTCCTGTCATTTACTGTGATTTGTTGAGACTGTTTTTGTTATAATTTATTTTAATTTTTGTGGGGACTTTTATTTTTTGTTTATGTTTTCAATATATTTTAACAAGCCACCATTATATTTCAATTAAGTTTGTAATTGTAATTATTCAAAGTTCATCGTCAACAAATTTCTGAACATTCTCAGCCCAAACCTATATTTCACTACCTACAAACAGGTGCGCAAGACTAGAATAATACTGTTCAACTATTTCACTCACTACTAAGTTAATTCGATACATACAAGTTTCGAATGATCTGAATTATTCGAATGATTCCATTTGACATCTCGAGATATCTCGAGTGATTGCAATAATCGAATGATCGATTATTTTTAATTCGAATGATCCCATCACATTAAAGGATTGCTCTGAATATACTAATTTTTTCGAATCAAAATTATATATATTTAAAAAAGTAGAGTTGACTAACAGCTGAAACTAACAGCTAGTCACTTCTATCTGGACAAAGCAATTCCTTCACCTAACAAAAATTGTACCTGAGTGCTCCTTGTCTGCTGCTAAGAGGGTCCACAGCGGCAGAGGAGGGATGTTGTTTATTTCGTCGTAGTCTAAATTGATATCACCGACGCTGGTTCTATGTTCTGGGCTGCCAGCTGGATAGCTAACGGATAGTGTTCTGTTTCTCGTCCAGCTTTGTATCTCTTCTGTCGAGTCTTGGTTGCCTCCGATACATTTAACAAGGTGAGAGAGGATGGCCTTCACCCATCTAGAAAAGCGGATATACACTTTTGTTAGTAACTGATATATATAGAAGTTGAACTTGAAAACACCTAAGACACCTGATCACTCCGTTAGTGTTTGAAATTCAAGTTCAACTATTGATAGAAATTTTAGTAGCATTCATTTGAATAACATAAAAAAAATATTAACAGATCCGATTCAAAAAGTTATCGATGATAATTTGTATTCCTTTCTTAGAAATTATCCCAAGTAGTTTTTCAAATTGAAACCATCCACAAACTTACCGGATCTTTCCAGAATTTAATAACTCCATCAGCTGCTTGGGATGGTACTGAGGCAGCACCGGACACGCGATCCTCGATGCTTCAAACAAACCGTAATCCGGCATGTAATCCAGATTCGGTTCCTTGTTCCTCTTCCTATCCAGTATCTGCAAGTTCACTGAACTAATCCTACCGAGAGTAGGCACGGCTGCCAACTTCTTCTGGTTCTCCTGGGTGAGCGTGCGGAAATCTACGTCCCTGCCATTTTTGCCGTCAGTTTCACAAGACTGGTTCTGCTGCAGTGCGGGATTCTGAGGGGTCCACTGCGTGTAGACGTGCATCTCGGAGTCCATGCCTACGACGAGGATGCCGTCCCTGACCCAGCTGATTTGCATGGGTAGAGCGGGCAGACCATCTGCTGTTTGCAACTCGATCTTACGCAGCGTCATCCACTTGAAGTCATCGACGAACATGGGCTGGGCCAGCGAACTTGCCTTTCTCAAAATCGGTCTGTAGTTATTCAAGCTCTCCTTCATGGCTTTGACGTTGGCTTGCGCCAGATCGGTAGAGAGTGGAGTGTACAGCATGATCTTGCTTCCGACTGCGACGGTGAGTATGTGCGAACCGTCTTCATTGGATACCCAGTCCAGCTGGACGATGTGCTTCTGGGTAAGTGGGCAGATGTTGCCCATCTCCGAGATCGACTTTCTCAGCGATTGTAACGTAGTGAAACTCGGCACAGCCAACAGGGTCGACTTAATATTCGGCTCAGTAGTCAGCGTCTGTCTGTCATCGTTCGAGAAAGTATGCAGCACTTCGTTTATTCTCTGTTTCTTTTTCAGGGTCCTCGAATCGTAGAGGTAGCTCAGATCCAGGTGTCGGTTGATATCGATGCGGGGCAAGTGAATGTTCTTCAGATGGATGACATCTTCTAGGATCCATTCGCTGCCTCCAGTTGATTCGCATTCATATATGGCCACACACAAATTTATGAATCGCGAATCTTGGTCGTCTTTGTTGGGTCTTGTAAAGCTTCTTCCGTATTTATATGCGCAGGCCAGTCTGCCAGAGTAGGCAACGCTTATATTGAGTACCTGAATGGAGAAACAAAGTTTCAACTCAACAAATTTCATAGACACATAATATGTCGTAACATGAAAGAAGATTGTTATATATGTATCCAGAGTAACTTCAATGTGCCATTCTTATTTACAAAACTGCTAGTAAGACCCTTCGAAATGAAGCCATTAAGTTCACGGTCACCTGGGGTTGCCATCAAGGCGGAGTACTATCCACCTGCTGTGGTCACTTCTGATGGAAAATTGGCTTGAAATTCTTGACAAAAGATCTACAAGCATATGCAGACGACCTTGTGAACGTGGCAAAGACCTCGTCGGCAAGAGTATAACACAAAGTCAGACAATCCCAATGGGTATTTCAAAAGATTTATGGAAAAATATTGGACTTAGAGCCTAAAAAAATCCACTGGATATATTTGATGTTTGTCAGATCAATGATTACGTACAGGGCAAACTACTGGGGGTGAAAGCTTAACGGAAACAGGCTGCTATCTCCAGTGCCACTGGAGCCTGTCATTCACTTCTATGGCAATGTACTAATCTTGTTTTTTCAAACTTAAATTTAATTTTCAGTGACCCATCGAATTTTTTGTAACCTATCAAAAGCATTCGACTGTGCCAACCGTGAGATACTTCTGAATAAATTAGAGAATTATGGCCTCAGAGTTATCACCCTTTAGTGGTGTTGCCTCTGGTTCAAATGTGGAGTGCCTCAAGGCTCGATCCTCGGCCCAATTTTATTTCTTCTTTGTGATTTAGCTCTCATAGTTATAGCAGCCACATTCACCGCCTATGTACTGATATTTATTCCATATTTATTTTGTTATCGCTACCTCTAAACGATTTTAGTTTAGCTCAAGTTTCTGACTAGTCCGTGTGTAGGCAACTCTAACGATTGAATTCGATTTATAATTATTACCTGTCCTTCAATTTCGATTGCCGATTCCTTGATCATGTTCCACTCCGTCCAAATTTGACCAGTATTGACGATTTCCCCATCCTCTTCCAACAACAAGTGACTGAACTCCTTCACCTGCTTCGAATTGGTCGAAACGGTCCAGAACCTGATGACACCGTCGCTGCACGCCGTAGCGAAACAGTAGGGTGCCAAACAAGCCGGATATATCGAAGCTGAACTCAAATGTCCTGCCGCGGGGGTAGCGTGCACGATTTCGATTCCGTCCGGCAGAGGAAGCACTTGCTTCACTTCTCTCGTCACGGTCAAGTTGATGTGCGGACTCACTTTCGACGGTTTCAGATGCAACGACTCCATGCTGTTCTTCCTCGAGAGGTCGTTCTCGTCTTGCACTAGGATGCAGTCGGGCACGTACATTTGGCTGCCCGTCAGAGCGCATTCGGTGTCAGTCGAAGCAATCGTCAACTTCCACATGTGTATGATCGTGTTTTGGTCCGTGCAGTCGAGTAAAACGATGAAAAACGGTTCTTTGAAGATCGACGCTTGTTGCAGATCGACCATGGCGTCGTGTCCGGAGAGGCTTATTGGCGAACTTTTCTGACCTGCAATATAGGAGTCAGGTTGAAAAATCAATTCGCTACTATCAACCGTTTTTCATTTTCAGTTTATATATTTTTTTGTAAGCAATTCAAAATGTTTGTAATTGAATAAAAGTGCCTTGAATGCCTAAAATGTGGAACTTTAACCTTGAATAACTTTTTTATGTTTAGTCGGCTCTTTAAAATAATGAAATGTTCCGATTGAAGTTCTTTCACAATGCAAATAAATATGGGTTCTTACAACCTACTACACCATTTATTGTCTTCTTTTTAGAGTCGGGAAGTAGAAGACCGGGGTTTGATTCCCCGCCGGGCCACCGTGCTGGGTAATCGCACGTTGAAAGGTAAGGCCTCGTTAATCCATTGCTC